>WEIS01020986.1:0-13280 GCA_013389965.1 Todus mexicanus | reverse complement strand
CTTCAGGAGAAAAATGATGGGTGGAAAAATGTAATTTGTCTTGATCTTCCACCCTAATAGTTGTAATGCAAAAAAACCCCCAAAACCCAAAACCAAACAACCCCACCCCCAACCACCTGAAAAAAGCTTCAAAAATCCAGTCACCAAAACAAAACAGAAGTAAAAATGTAAGCGAAAAAGGAAAGACCTACTAAATGGTGATAAGTAGCACCTTGTGCTTTAAATGCTAAGAGCAAAAATAGTAAAGATTCAGGTGCAATTTTTTTATTGCATTAAAAAGTTGTTGATATTTATAGTAACATTTTCATTAAAAATTGTCATGCTGTATATGCTTTTCATGAAAACCAGGTGCTTTTTTCTAATAGCCCTTTTTCCTCCCCTGAATTTTAATTTGGAAATAATGCACTTCAGAATCAAAACAACCCATAACAAGATCTGTTTACAGAAGACGTCAATATTTTGTGGAAGATGGACAGTAAAGTGAGATCTACCAAAAATTTCTGAAAATTAGACTCTCTCCCTTCATGATATCAAAGTTCAGTGAAACCCAATGAATGAACGAGCTACACCAAAGGTAAAAAATGTTATTTCACTATTAAAAGCCTGAAGTGTTATCCCTCACAGAAGTGAGAAGGTAAGGCATGGTTGTTTTTTTTCTCCCCAGTGCTTAGAGCTCTCTGCATTCAGCAACACGTATTACCATAATTAGTTTTTTATAAAGTGCAATGTAAGCGTGCTCTTGCAAGCTAATTTCAGCACATATGTTAAAATCTGCTTGTTATTTCTTGGCTGGAAATCAACAGAAATATATTGTAAAGATCTGATCTACACCTATATAAGATCTGTCTAGAATTGAGTGAATCACAAAACTGCATCCTTTCTTTCAGTGCCTGATCTGCTCCAGTCCTTATCCCTATCTCTCGTTTGCCTTTTATATAACACCAACAATGAGCAATTTTGCAGCCCCAATTAGCAAATTTACTGACAAGTTGCAATAAAAGGAAGAATACAAGCACTCTTAGGCTTTTTAAACTTCACAGTGACGGTATCTAAACACATCCTGTGGCTTCCCTGAATGCTTCAGAAATGAGACATTTGGTGCATAACTTTGTTTCATCTTTACATCCAAAGTGCTTTATGGGAGATCACATCCTCTCCTATTGATATGTATTCAGGTTTCTAACAGTAATAACGAAGTTCACAGGAAAGAAAAGAGGAAAAACAACCTTGTTTTTCAGTAGGCAGTGAGGGATTTAGGCTATGTCTACTTGCTGGGAATTGCCTGTGCTCGTTTTAAGTGGCTTTATTTCAGAGATCTGCTTGGATTAGCTGCCATGCCTGAGAAACAGGGCAAGCTGGGAGGAGCTGAGTGCTGCTGTGTTATGACCATGGCACTACCACTATCTGGTCTAGCTCATATTATTATAATGCTCTTATAATATTAAAGGCAATGATTCTATGAGCATGCTCCTTTTTCTTCCAGGGAAGATGGTTTTATTTAGACACTCGGATATGACAGTACTGTTAATATAATCATCTAAATTAGATGGGATTAGCATCTGTTTTTCAAAGATTATCAGCTTATGTTTTAGGAATAGAATGATTAAGATCTGAGATGAAAAATTCAGTTAAAAGACAGATATGTAAAATCCCTTCTTCCAGTATCACGCCTTACACTGAAGTGGTGGTGACTTGGAGGAAGAGCATCTGACCTCTAGGACCACGTGTTGTAGGAATCTTCCATCCCAAGTGCTGCTGCTCCCAAAGTAACTCCTCTAAAAAGTTAAGAAATCAATGTGGTGTCATGTAGGCAACACTTAGAGCTGCTAATATTATTAATAAGGATATTGCAACTTTTGGTGAATCTAAACCAAAATATCAATGACCTCAACCGATGTTTGAAACTAAATATAGCTCAAGTTAAAATTTAAAGCTTTGAATTTCATGAAGAGCTTCACAAGTTCTGGTTCAGTCGACGGTAATTGCAATTTGCCTTCAGCTACTGTGTCTCTGTGTTATTTTTCCTTGTTGGTGTGGGAGATAGCAAATGTGTGAATGACATTTCAGCCTGGTAATTGGGCCATTTATAGTTCCTTGTTAGTTCTTGCTGGGTAAGGGCTATGGTGCTGATTTTACATAAGGATCAAGCACCTCATTAAAACCCCAGCGCTGAAAGCAAGCCTGCAACACCTGACTGCAAGACAAGTGTTGCCATGTAATACATGAAAAAGCAAGTGACTCTGTGCTTGCCATTTTCATTAAAAGATGCCAGTTTTGACAACTAAGGCAATCCCTCAGTCTTTTTTTTTTCATATTGACCTCTCCTTTTGGGAAGGTTGTGTTGATTCAAGTGGTGCTACCCTCTCCTTGTCCTGACTTTGTTTTTTCGGGAGCTTAGCCAGTGTGACCATCTCCCTGGCTCATGGCCCCATGCCAGCCCTGCTCCTTGCTGTTTGCTGGGGACAAGGCTTGTGCAAGGGACCAGGAGATATCGATATTTCCTCTGTGCAAAGCTCTGACTGCATCTAGCTCATCCTGGGTCTGCACATTGTCGCAGAGATTGCACAGTGTATCATCTTTCTTGGGTATTTTTCAGCATGGTTTATTCCTCTTTATGTGTCACCTCCATAGGTAGTAAGCCAGGACAGAGAACTGCAGTCCTGTTTTCCTCTCCACCTTTTTTTTTTGGCCAATTTTCACCCCAAAGGCTGTGGAGAAATTCTGGATGTCATTTTAGAGTGGGATTTTTATTGTTTGTCTGTGGTGGTGCCAGAGGTAGTGAAAGTTAGAGGATTCCCTGGCATAGTTCGTATGAATTAATTATAAGTGATTGTAGGATGAAGATCAATTGCCCTCAATAGCAAACCCCCCCCCCACCAACCACCAAACCCCAAACAAACTTCAGCAGATGTTTTCAGACACAAAATTTCTACCAGGGCACAGAGTTGTCATTCCTCCAACTATGTCACCTGGTTTGACAAAAGATATTACCTCTCCTCCTGAAAACCTTGCTTCTCTTATATTGTAGGACCATCACAGCTATTATAATATTAGCAGGAAAAAGTTAACAGGAAAATATTAGCTGAATAAATATTAACCTGCAAGCCATTCCTTAATACCATCAGTGAATATGCTTTTATTATTATTATTATTATTATTTGGATATATAAAAACAAGAAGCTCAAGTTATCAGTATGGTTTTTTTGTAGAAAAAGATGTTTTACCACAACTATCCACTGAAGGTTTGTGTCATAGTTTTATATTTGGTTTTGGCTGCATTGTTTCACTGGAATTTTTCAGTAGCAAAACGTGAAGTATTCAATGACCACATGGGAGAAAATGTCTGCCTAGACTTGTTGAGATTATCACTTAGGAAAAAAAACCTGTGAGAAATACAGATTGCATTTAACGCTGTGTTAGCAGTGGCTTGGAACCCTTTTGATTATTAAATTCATGGTGTTCACAGTGCTCAAAAAGTGAGTGCAAAATGTGTCTGACTTCTCTAATAGGTTTTGGAATCAGGAAAATATGTAAATTCCTAAAGAGCTTTCCAGTGATGTTGTCATCATGCATCTGCATTGCATTTTTGCCTTAAACTAGAAGATTCCTTCATGGTGAATAGGATGCTTAAATGGGAGGTTTCTATTGCCTTTTTTATTGATTATTTAATGAAATCACAGTGCTCTCAGTCTGTTAGTCTATTAAAGTTGCAGTTCTAAAATAAGACTTGGCAGTGATAATTGCTTCTCTTAACTCATGAATATATTGAGAAAGGGAGTTTTTCTGGAATATTTCATGATTTGTGAAAAACTGTGTAATAATTGTTGCCTGATTTGCTGGGAATTTAGAGTAGTATTTGAAGTTTCTTAGGAGAACCAAGCATATTTTATGTTTCTTGAATTTCAAGGCATTGGGTCAGGTAGAATAGCTGAAAAACCCTGATAAATAATGATGAAAAATGTGACTACACTGAAGACTCAGTAAAAGGACGCTATAGAAACCATTGTTCTCAGAGCTGAAGGACACGCTCTGCACAGCTGTGCCAAAGCGTGTTGTGTGCAATGGGTGCCTTGATCTCTGCACATTTTAGTAATAAATGTTCACGTGCAGATTGGGATTCTTTACTGTCACACTCCAAGCAACATTTTGTATCCTGGACTGGATACACCTGGCTCCGCATGCAACCGTAACTGAGGGCTCATCCCATAGACATGCAAAGCAGATTTGCTCTGTACGGCTGCTTCTGTGGCTGTAAGGCATTTTCCCAGCTAAGCCAAATCTCCCTGTGTTGGCCAGCGATGCAAAACCTGAGATGTTTACAGTGATTTCCATATGAATTATGGAATGATATCCATGGCCCTTTTATTACTTCGGTCAACTCATGAGAGTGGTCATGCCACTGCATTGGAGCAATGTACAAGTAATTTGGTAGATCTCATCCTAATGCTCAGGATTGAGGGATGTGACTTAATCACACGTTTCTTTGCTCTGTCTTTGCATAAGACATCTATTCACATCAGTATTTTCTTTCAAAGGAAAAAAAAAAGAAAGTGGACATTACGTGAGTTGCCCCTTAGAATCTTATTGCAGAGCTTTTGACAAAGATTGCAAATTTCCTAGTGGATCTGTGTTTGCATGTGTCATCAGAGACAAAAGAGCAACGTGGGCTTCGTCCCCTTTCACCGTAGCTTCCAGCTGCTGCTCCTCGCCGAGTGGGCCCTCTCCCCGCAATGCTCCACCCTGCTGCCCCCAGGGCTCAGCAGAGTCGCTCCATGCTGGGCGCCGAGGCGAGGGTCGAGGCCTGGCCGCTGCTCCCCGGGGGCCCGCTGGAGACACTGAGTTGACGGGTGGTGTGGGGCAAGGTGGGCAGAGCTCTTTGCTTCGATATGAAGAGCGCTTATGGAAAATTTCAAGCAGGAGTTCTTTGAGAGGTGCTGTTTAAACATTGCTCTTGAGCGTGGTTTGCTTGAGCCATGTCTCTCCTCCCTCTCTACTCTACCCTGGTGAGACCACATCTGGAATATTGTGTCCAGTTCTGGGTCCCTCAGTTCCAGGAGGACACAGAACTGCTGGAGAGAGTCCAGTGCAGAGCCACAGACATGATGAAGGGAGTGCAACATCTCCCTTGTGGGGAAAGGCTGAGGGAGCTGGGGCTCTTTAGCTTAGAGAAGAGGAGACTGAGGGGGGACCTCATTAATGTTTATAAATATGTAAAGAGTGAGTGTCGGGAGAATGGAGCCAGACTCTTCTGGTGTCACCCAATGATAGGACAAGTGGTAACAGGTGTAAACTAGAACACAGGAGGTTCCACTTGAATATTAGGAAGAACTTCTTTACAGTGAGGTTGACAGAGCCTGGCACAGGCTGCCCAGGGGGGTTATGGAGTCTCCTTCTCTGGAGATGTTTAAAACCCGCCTGGATGAGTTCTTGTGTGACTTGGTCTAGGTGGTCCTGCTCCGGCAGGGGTATTGGACTAGATGATTTTTTTAGGTTCCTCCCAATCCTGAACATTCTGTGAATCTGTAAAACGTCACACCACTAGAGTGTCTTGTTACAGAGAAAAATGACATTGGTTATAAAGGACTAGAAAAATTGCCTGTAAAGATACAGGACCTATGCTTTATATAGCAAGCTATTTTAAGGAAATAATTTTAGAATTGGTCAAAGCTGATTATTCAACTAAGTCCTGTGGGATCCAAGAAAGTAATGAAAACAATTATTCAAGAGTTATTGGAGAAAATGTTGAAATTCAAAATTTTAATTTGGAAATGGCATAACATTGTTTCTTCACGTTTATCTAGATTAACTGCCACCTCCTTTCCGGTTACATAATCCCACCCCATGTGGACAGGAGAAGTGCCTGGTGGAGAAGCTGATGATACTTAGTGTTACGTCATCCTCGAATAATTCCATGAAGACATTGCAAGACACATGTTAATGTAACTCCTTGTCAGAGCTTTGGCCCACTCAACCTCTTCCAAACCAGTGAAAACAAGCAGCTAAAACTGCAGAGTGGTTTGGGTGAGGCTGTGTCCCCACATCTCTGCTGCTGTGGAATCCGAGCTGGGAGGAGTTGGACCATGCTCCTCCCGTGTCTTCAAGGGTTTGAACTCACCTGGCATCCCCACGTATCACACAGCATGAGACACCACCTCTGCTAGGCACTGGCTGATAAAAATCCTCCTTCCCTTCTCTTTTGTCATTTCTCCAGTGTTTCCATGGAGTTACCATGCCAGAAGGACCAGGTCATGACTAGCTAATATGCTGCAACACGTGCAGTCAGGTTATAATTTTTACTGAGCTTGATGGCTGCGTTTCCTTTGAGCAGAAGTTACTGCATGTTGTTAAAAGGTTCCATTTTATTTTATTTATTTATTTTTTTCATGCAGGATATTTCTTGTGCTACACCTTTAAGTTTCTGAGGGTTTGAAAAGGAGCTGAAATGCTGTTTCAAGTCAGCTCATTCTTATTTGAACAAAGAAAGACTTCCAGCTTTAAACATGTCTTCTTAAATTCAGTTCTCACAAAGGCTTTGCATGGAGTCATCACCAAAGCAGGTATTGTCTCTTTTTAAGTATCTTTGTAGGGATATTTCTTTCTGGTTTTGGCAAGGAAATTGCTTAAGAATTGTCAGATAATGGCTTCCTAAAGAATAGTAATGTTTTTTTAGCTTTTTGACTCTGTAGCCAGTTGAAGGAAGATAAAAAATGACACAAAAATATGATAGAGAGCTACCATCTAAAAATGTTATGCAATTTTGATTGCAGCAAACCACAAAACATCTGAAAATAGACACATGAGAAGAGTGTATCAGTTTGGGGCTGTTAAGAGATACATGCAAGTTTTCACTTTTAAGCAGGCAGATGGATTTAACAGTAAGAAACTTTTCCTACAAAACATCTCTCAGCAGTAAATGTTCTTAACATTTGAGGAATTAAGAGTTTAGAACGCTTATAAAAAGGATTAATTTTACTAAAATTTTTTTCAAGCCCACACAAAGGCTTCTAGAAATGAGATCTTTTCCTACAAATGGGGATAAGGGAAGAACTATGGATGTGCGACTTCGGGGGTTTGCTGTTCTGCTGTTTTAGCAGGAAGGGCATCTTGAGCTCCCCGCCACATGCTGCTGGTGGTCATGCCATGGCAGAAGACACGGAGGTAAGACCAGGATAGCAGAGGAGTTGCAAAACCCCATCTGCTTTGTACAGCATAGGTAAGACTCCCAAAGTCTGGCTTTTCATAATGCACAGTGGAAGAATAAAGTACGTGAATCAGAGACTCACCTCAGTTTACATCTGCTCTTCTCTGAGACGGCAACATCATCATTTATGTATTCAACCAGAGGTAGAAGCTCAGCATATCTCACACAGTGCTATTTAGAATTTACACCAAAGATCTTAGGCAGGCTTTTTGGGGGATTGTTTTGTTTCTTTTGTTTGATTGGTTGGTTTTTATCGTTTGCTTTGTTTGTTGTTTGGTTAGCTTTTGGTTTCTGTTTTTTTGTTTTGAGTTGTTGTTGTTGTTGTTGTTGTTTTTTGTCTGGTGAACTTTTTTTTCAAACCATCTCTTCAAATTTTCACCATTCCCACCCGGGAGACCAAGTCTGTAAGTGAAAAATTATTGTTCAGATCCATTTGACATGCAAACCCTACGGAAAGGCCAAGGGTCCGCTTCATCTAGTAGGTAGAAATCATACCCAACCCAGCCCAGTCCCCAGAGACATACCTAGTTCTTTCTCTCTTTGACTTTCAAATGAAGAGCTCCACTTGTCTCCTGCCAGATCTCACAGACATCGTCTTCATCTCCTCCCATCTCCTTTCCCTCAAAACCATGCCTCAAAATTTGTGACTCTGCCCATGCTATATTAGAAGTCCCAGACTGATGGAGAGTAACTGCCCAGGATAAGCTTTGGCTTTTTCCCACCTTTCTTGTCCTCTCCTCTCCTTTCCCTCTTCTCACCACTAATACTAGGTGGGTCTAATCACCTCCTGATCTCCTCCTGTCTTTTTCTGTCCTAACCGTTCCAGGTCGGAGTACTTCTGGTGACCCTCCAGGGTAAAGAGGAGAGAACAAAGAAGGAAATGTAGATGCTTAAAGCCCATCTCACTCTATGAGGAGACAGGTAAAGGGCCTACGCTCTCTTTATTTTGACAGTTCTCATCTTTAAAGGTCACCTTGAGCTTTGCCTGAGTGATTATGAGCCTTTCCACAAAGCAGGGGAGAATTTTGCATATAAACTGTTAAAGATTCATGGCTTTAGTGTGTTTGCACAGTCTTTTATAACCTGGAGTTTATTGAGTTGCTATCAAATGTAGTATTCCAAGAGCATCACACTGCAATATTTGTTTTGCATGTGTCAAGCACATAATGCTTCTTTTAAGTGAATTTTTACAAAGATAAGCAGAGTTAAGTATGTTTATAGATAATCACAATCTTCGTGTGTGTTTGTTAAAGATTGCTATCATTTAATTTAAGTACATAGGGTTCTTTTTCTAAAGCAGAACAAGATTTTCTAATTGATAAAAGACATGTATACATCTGTACGTTCCTTATATTTTCCAGTAGTTAATTTTCTTCACAGTAGCTGCTATGGGGCTGCATTTGGATTTGTGCTGGAAACAGTGTTGATAATTCAGGGATGTTTTAACTATGGCTGAACTGTGCTACACAGGGTCAAGGCCCCTTTTGCCTCTCACCCCACCCCACCAGAGAGTGGGCTGGCGGTGCACAAGAAGTTGAGAGGAGATGCAACTGGGACAGCTGACCCCAGCTGACCAAAAGGCTATTCCAGACCATAACATCATGCTCAACACATAAAGCTGAGGGCAAAAGGCAGAGGGGGAGGACATTCAGAGTGATGGCATTTGTCTTCCCAGGTAGCCATTATGTATGATGGACCCCAGCTTTCCTGGGGATAGCTGAATACCTGCCTGCCCATGAGAAGTGGTAAAGGAATTCCTTGGTTTGCTTTGCTTGCATACATGGCTTTTACTTTACCTGTTAAACTCTTTACCTCAACCCGTGAGTTTTCTCACTTTTACTCTTCTGATTCTCTGATTCTCTCCCCCATCCTGCTGTGGGGTAGTGAGTAAGCCTGGCTGCCTGCTGGGATTAAACCATGACACAATCAAATATAAAAAAAGCACTTTAGATGTTGCCTGAGTCATACAGACTGTGATTTAATAAGTACTAAGTTATTCAGGTTTCCAGCTCTACTAAACTATAGTTCTCTGAGAATCAAATCCTTCAGGTTCCCGTGAAAATTTCTGGCTTTAAAACTTAGAATGAGTTTTTGTCAGCACCAAGTTAATGCTTCATCTTTTCTAGGTTATTAAGTTTTAGTCTTACACTACGAGTAAGAACAGCCATAGGTACATAGAGAGGGCAATTGACTGTCTCAAAAGGTTAACCATCTTCTGGCTGAAAATGAGTGCAATTACTCACCAAAAAGCAAATGACTAAAACTCTCAACAAAGGAGTTTTCAACTGCAACTGGAGTGGACAATGTTCAGCTGAGGAAGGATGGAATTTATAGAAAGAAATAAAAAATATCTCAAGAAAGGAAAGATTAAAGTGATTCATAGCAGTGTTCCAAAACAAATGTAGATTATTTTGGCTTTGGAAAGAGAATACACCATTTACTATCCTTTCTGAAGTGATTGCCTTGAAGTTGTATTAATTTGTTTAGCTGCCTGGTGGAAGGTAGGGGAATGAGGGAAGGGCACGGGTCACTGCATGGATCAGTGCATCTCTGTTTGCAGTATCAGGAGAAAAGATTATTTACCAAATTGAACACAGCATCAGATACTGTTCTTTTCAGTGCGAGCCTAGCTCTCTTAAAACCATTAAGAGGTATCAGGAGCAGTATCAGGACATATAACTGCATGGGACTGTGCAGGAGTAAGAGATGCAGAAACTGTTGACTAACTCTGGTGAGATGTGAGTTTTGGTGTGCTGAAACTAGCACTACTTTGCCAGAAGTGCTGAAGCACAGGGTGGTTTTAAAACAGTGGAAAAAAAAAAATAAGTGAACAAGAAAAATTACTAGTGCATTGTTAAGACAGTTTGTGGATTTTTGCTTTGTTTGGAGTTTTTGTTTGTTTTTCTTTTTTCTCTTCGATCTCTGCTGTTGCAAAGGAGTTCAGTACTTTATCCTGCTCTAACAGGCCAGTCCAACCCCACCTGAACAAAAGCGATGATAATATCAGAAATGGAGGAGTTTTCTGGCTTTCTGGGATGATCCAGCAATGAGAGGATGAGGAAATTCTGCATAGCATAAAATAGTAACAAGATGGAAACACAACATAACTTGGACAATCAGAAGTGTTTAATTCAACCTGAACTGGTAAGTCCTGTAGCATTTTCAAGTTATGTTTGTCGTTTGTTTTTTTGTTACTGTTTGGTTATTTTTTTGATTGGAAAGAAAAATGAGGTTTTGTCCAAAATACAACTTTTCTTTCTAAACTTTTGAACTTAAATATTTTCAAAATATTCTTCTAGATTAAAGAAGTGGTAATGAGTAAAAAGAACACAACCCACAACACCTAAATTCAGCCAATTAAAGTTCAGTAAAAATTAATTTCAGTAAAAATTACAGAGAACTTTTCTGCCCCAACCTTTGTCACTCTGTGTCCTAAGGCACCATGTAGGAAGGCCTACTTTTCTTCCCTTTCTTTTCATTATGTCCATGTTTTCTTTAGCGACATAAAGCACTTTTAATTGTTGGGACATTGTGTAACACTGGTACTTGTTTTGCAGTATTTGATTTTTATTGCTTAAAAACAAAGAGGAGAAAATAATTCACGTAGCTTTTCTATCTTTTTGCCAGAAAAAGCTGGTAGGCGAACCAAAAATATTTGCAAATCATATTAGTTGTTGGCCCTAGTCAATAGCGACATTTTCCGAGTATGAAACTCAAGACCCTCACTTGTGATCTGTAGAAATGCTGAGCACTTTGCAGATGCAGCTGACAGCAATAGGAAGGGTGTGCTGCACATACCTGTTGTCACATAATGCTGAGCCCTCTAAAAAAATTCAGATCCCAGAGGTCTCATACTGGACATCCAAAATTAGCAAACCATTTTAACCTTCGTCTGTTTGTACTTCACTTCCCTACAACAGAATTAGCAGGTTACCATCCTGTTATTGTGCTGTTGATGGAAAGATCAAATGATTGTTTCACATGAAGCTGGGGAAATAATGAATGTGGTTTGAAAGTCAGTGAGGAGTTTAGCAGGTCAGTCCTCAGCACAATGTTTAAACAATGCTGGTTAAGTGTGATAAAAACACCCAATTAACAGTGGGACTGAAATAAAATATTGATTAGCTGTGCTCATTAAAGGAGCCCTGGTTGATCTGTGCACCAAACGAATCAAGGGTCTTACAGAAATAATAGCACGTTGTGGTTTAATTACAGATCTCACCAATAAAGAGCATGAGAGAGGAAAAAAGAAGGTTTCCTAGACAACCTGGCTTACGAATGCTTGACTTTGCAATATTAACAATAAGTGTTAATAAATTATTAATGTTTGTGTGCTGTGCTTGGTGGTTATGAAATGTAACAGAAAGCTTATCTAACCTTTCTACCAGCTATGGTTTGGCAAGATACAGACTCAGCTCAATAGCTAAGACACATGCAAGTAGGATTCACGCATGCTTTTTTGAGACCCTAAACTACCTCACCTGAGCTCCTACTAGGAACAGTTTTTCTCCTACAGAAAGCAAGCTGATGAGTTTAAACCAAAGGAAACTGTGCTAGGGGGGAAAGGAAATGCAGAGAAATGGTAAGTTTGGAAACAAATCTGAATAATGATTTGATAGCAGATAAAAATCACCCTGCCCTCAGGGACTTGGGTACCAATCCTGAACACTTCATTCCTCCTTGTCAGGGGCTGGACAACAGCCCCTTTATAAGTTACTGCCCCTGATTCCCTTGGTCTTGTAATTAATACATTTTCTAGTAATGGTTTAGAGAGAGCCAAGAAAAATAAATGTTAACATCATTAAAACCCAGAAGATTATGTCAGGACAATAGGATATTTGGCTTCATCTTATGGAAACGTTGTACTGCTTTGTGAGTTGCAGTCCAGGAATGTATTTTGAAGTGCTAGACCACTTCCTCAGCCTGAAAACTAACCAGGAAAACTTTCTTCAAATTCCCTATAAATGCAAGTGCAACAGACAACCATGAGTTTTGTAGTGTCATAAATCTCACTATCCGGAGGGCAGATAACTGCATTGCTTGCAAAGCTCCATGCACTGTTAGAGAGGACATGTTGTGACAGCAGTGGGTGACATCAACAATTTGGACAATCCACTGTGGAGCAAACTACTGTGCTCCAGGAGGTAGGGAACTGCTCATCCAGCTGGCTAGCTTGAAATTGAAAGGCCCTAAGACAGTATGAAAACTGTGTTTTCCAGTGAGCAGTAAACAAACAAAGTTAAACATATTCTAGTACTCCACTGGCAGCGGATAAAGTCTGCTACTTTTTCTCCATGGAAAATATGCTTCAAAGGTTGCATGGAGAAAAGACGTAGGCTCTCAGTTTTCACACAAAAGTCTGAATTTTTAGTGCTGTTTTCTTAAGCAACAGCTGACTGCTGGTACACTATCCATAGATTTTGGCTGGCTTTAATTGATTTCACTTATTTAGGCATAAATCGTGGCAGTTAGCTCTGCTATACACCTGTCAGCTTCAGTTCTCTTCCTCTGAGAAATATGCAGCTTGTTCTGCCCAACAGAGACAGTGAGGGATATCATCTGGATGAATAAAAGTTGCAGCTGGTTTGGAGCTAGGTTTTTATATCTTCTGGCTTTTAATAACAAAAAAAGTTGTGACTTTTTCCTTTCTACTTTTGATTGATCTTAACTGACCCACAGCATTTCATAAGAAAGCCAAACTTTTTCCTAAAGCTCTTCTGAGCATATGTCGCGTTGTTTCCTAAACTCGTTAACAGCTCCATCTGTTTCGCAATCTTCATTTTCAAACATCATAAGATATTCAGGAATAGTAAAAGGTCATTTAGGCCTTGCAGCTTTGTTCTCTCTATCTCTGAGAGTTTTGTACCCAGCCATCTTATGTTCTTTCTGCTCTCTTGAGCGATATATTTTAATAAGCCTCTAATGCAGAACTTAATTATCTGAATCTGAAAATCCAAGCTCCTAAGCAGCTTTTTCCTCCTTTTCTTCAGAGAGCCTTAAAAATACAGAGAAGTACATAATTTCCTTAATTACAATTTGTTTTCTTTCGGCCATTAGCCGAACTTCAGTAATGTGTTTA
>WEIS01020983.1:4778-20415 GCA_013389965.1 Todus mexicanus | reverse complement strand
CCCGTCTTGCCTTTTTTAACATTTTTTTTTCCTGTTTTTTTTTTTTCTCTCTTCATTGTGTGGGCTGATGCTGAGAGACTCGGTGTGAAAGATCCTGCAGAGGTCTGACCCTGCTTTCCCACAGAGACCATGCACATTCATATGTGCTGCAATAATAATTTCCCTTTCAAAATGAACCTTGCTGCAGGACAAATGAGTGCACAAAAAAAGCCCAGATCCCGTATAATGATGAGAGTGAATCACCAGGGGGTTAGACACAGACATACTTCACAGAATTGGCCTAGATATTGGAAGTTTGAAAAGGTGCGTGCAATATCCATGCGCAGAGCAGGGAAGGTGAGCTTCAGTGCAGCCAGACCTGAGGAGAGCTGGACTGATGTCATCCAGAGCTGTTCCCATGGCAATCCTGAATATGCAACAAGTCTTTGCAGCCTGTTGCACTGTGAATCAACAGCTGGTGATGGATTAATGGAATATTTTCTTAACAGATATTTTTGAGCCATTTCTCTTATTTCTGTGCAGACTTGAAAACTAAAACATTCACATAGTCCATGTACTGAACTGGTTCACACTTGGGCAGATCAACTCTTCCTCCTGTGGTGACAATAGCACCCCATATCCTACATGTCAGGCAAAATCACTATCAAAAAGCTAGCTAACTATGCTGGCTGTTCCACAGCCTCCCTCCAGAAAGAAGCGCAATTGCATGTAGGGTGGAAGTAAACCTATTTTTGAAGGGAATGCAGCTTCTCAGTAACTTTCTCACTTACTAATTCAATTTACTGTTTTGAAACCTAGTGTATCGTGGATCTAGAAGCATAGCTTTATTTCTCTGTACCAAGATTCAGTGTTAGTTTAGGGCTACCCTGGCAGGAACCTGCTTCATGCTGTAGCAGCTTCCCCAACTGGTATTGGGAACTGTTTCAATTTTCTTCCCTTAAGGTGAAAAATCTCAGGTCTGAGATGATTAATTGTACCCTTTTTGAGCAAAGTGGGACTTGAGGGATAAGAGGAGCTGATGGATAGCCTTCTTCCTTTACATCTACCTCAATCAGGACAGCTAAGTTGGTTCTAGATGTACAGTGGTGGGTATGCGGGCTGGGAGGAAGGGTTTTTTCTAACCACATTTAAGCCAGCTATGCCAAAATTAAAGTGAGAAGGCAAAAGGCATCTGGAAAATTGCAGCAATTTAAAGCACAGGATTTTAGTGCGAGTCCAGGGGGATAGCAGGAGCGTAGTGACATTTATCAATAGCTACAACACAGCGTTCCAACAAAAAGAAAAGGAACAATGCTCTCTGCCCCTGGCATGATAATTTGCCTTTTACCTTCTGCATTTTCATATATTAGTTTGAAAAGCAGAGGTCCAAAACAATCAGCAACAGATGTTCTGTACAATCAGTGTGGTGCATGAATTCAGTTAGCATGCAAATTGTCATCCCTGGGCTATTCTCGTGGGCTGCTGGGAAAGCAGGCAGCCTGCTTTGCAAAAATAGATAGGAGGGGTCTGATTAAAATGTCTGGACTCAATCACATGTTTAATCACCATCTCCTTTTTAATCTCAGCTACAATGACTGGTAGCTATTATGACAAAAATTTGAAAATGTACATGACACACAGTGGCACCCAGGAGCCTGATAGGTGGTCTGTGCTTGATCAAAGCGATCAAAGCTTTGTTCCCTGTTTCCCTCTGCTCCACCTCACCACAACAACTCTAAATGCACAAAATATGATTTATAAGGGGGC
This sequence comes from Todus mexicanus, assembly GCA_013389965.1. Lineage (NCBI taxonomy): Eukaryota > Metazoa > Chordata > Aves > Coraciiformes > Todidae > Todus > Todus mexicanus. The sequence continues at coordinate 18,669 of WEIS01020983.1, read as the reverse complement.
GTGTGTGGGTGTGATACTGTTGTTCTTAGGCTAGAGTGTTATAAACTGCATCTCAGTCGTTCAGTGAAACCAACAAATTATGTTTCTCCTTCCTTAAAAAAAGCAACAGATGACTGTGTTGTCTACTCAGAGATGGGTTCTCAGGGATAATAGAGGGGAGTGGGCACTTCTAACCTGCCTACTCACAAATGGTGGGTGAATTTGAAGCAAAATTCTGGTGTGCCCCCAAAAAAGCTTATCCAAACCATTCTGAAACTGAAGGGTCACACAACAGTCATCCTTGCACTATTTTGGCACTTTCTAGTTGCACATGGGTGCCAGAAGGGCTGGGAAAAGGAGGAAAAAATATAATATCACTTTTTTGGGGGGGGAGGGGGTGAATCTAAAAAGTGGGTTAGAGTTTTTGGCAAGGATATATATTCTTTATTCAATGAATGAGATGTAAAAAAAAAAAAAAAGAGCAGCCTGTGAGGGATGGACTGTGGAAATTTTGCTCACTCTGATAAGTGCTTGCTCATGTGAAGAGGTCTGCCAGTTTCAAAGGGACTACTTCTGTGAGTTGCATAATATAGCTCAAAATTAACCCAAATTGGCTTGAAAAGGAAAATTGTCAAGTGGGCTGAAAACTGTTTACAGGACACTGTAAATTAGGGATCACCCTAAATAGCCACATATCAAGTAAGGGGAAAGTCTCTAATGGGGGCAGCCTGAGGATCAGATGCGCTACAGTGTCGTAATGACAAAGAAATGAAAGCAAGGCTCAGTTTAAAGGAAATTCCAGGGCACTACCGAACTGAGATTACTTACAAATATAGGCAAGATAAGCAGAATTTCTCTAAGCCTAGAGAAATTAGCAACCTGACCCAGAAGGGTAAAATAGCATCTGACTTGTGAATATTCATGCTGTGAAACCAGAGGACTCTGGAAAACACAACTGGCAGCAGAAGGCTGGATAGCAGAAGTGCCAAGGAGCAGAAGTGATGAGAAAGGAGCTGGGTCTGCCTCTGCAGAAGAGAACATGAGACCACGACACTGGTTACGTTCAGCCCATGTCTAGAAATTTGCACAAATGGGAAGGTTAGGAAGGACTCATAGTTTTGAGAAACAAATGGTGTCTGGGATTACCGTCTTTCACCAGGCCTGTGTGCTGGCCGTGATTAGGTTGACCTCCACTGAAACTCCCTTTGGAAGGCAAAGGAGCAGGAGAGGTACAGTGACTTCAGCTACCAGAGGATGAAGCTGGGTGGATGGTTTTTGAGAATTAAGCCTTCTCTAATGGAACATCTGATAATTCCCGTGTCCTTTCGCTGTGCCTTGAGCTATGACAACCCAGCCTCTCCCTGGAGCACCAAAGCCACACTAATGAGTCTTCCATTACAGGACACAAGTGGCAGAGAATTTCAAGCACCAGGTAAAGAAGAGAGATGGCAAGTAAGTAAATAAATAAATGATGGCAGCACCCGCCCTATGCGCTGTTATGTGGCCAATGTGCTGCAAAGGCAGCGTTCTTTGCCGTCCCGCAACAGCGCTGTGGCTGTGGGAGGCTTGAGGTGTTTGTGAGAAATGAAAGGCTGTAGCTGAGCCCTTTAGATTGAGAAGAAAGACCGAGTCCCATAACAAGAGAGGTAGCTTATGCCAGCGGATCAGATGTAATTTGTGTATTTTAACATCGAAACATTCTGTCCTGATTAGAGCTTAATTGGCCAAAGCACCGACTCCACAGACTTCTTGGCTACAAGGAACACAAATATTTAAAATGCACAGCTCTTGATTAAAACAGTGACTGTGCACCATGGCTAACAGCACTAATATTTAAACAAGAAGGAATGAAAATATAAAATGTTCCCAAGTTACCTCAACAGAACTGCGGTGGTAATGATTCTGAGGTTGGTCACTAGCTTAAACTTTTTTTTTTCCTTTATTAAAACAAAGGGAAATTAAGCATTTTTTCATTTTGGTTTAAATTGCTTAGTCAGCTGGCCTAGATTGTTAAAGAGAATTAAAATTCTTAATTACAATGGAGTACCTAACATATCTGTTAAAACAATGCACTGTTTCTGGACAGAAGATGGAAAGTCATAGAGAACACACAAGATTAATGAAGTAACAGACGTGCTGAAGAAATATATGAGGAAAAAGAGGGGAAGCCAAAGCAGAAGGCTGGCTTGTGTCACTAGAAGTGGCAAAGAGTTAAGAAAAGAAGCATTGCACAAGTTATGTAAAAGAGAAAATTACTTAAAAACCAGTTGTATATAAGTCTTCTCTGACAGCCAAAATTTATAATTTCCTACTTAAAATGAGTTCCCCTTTTTTTATGTTCATACCCCTTGTTGTGTCTTCAGTGGTGCTGGAAGGATCTCACCGAGCACTGTGACTGCTGCAGATCTGTCTCCTCATCCTAAAATACACCCCAGATCACTTTGAAGTGCATCACGCCATTGAAAATAGATGTACTTACTCTGTGCTTGCAAATTTTTCTGTATGTCTGCATGCTCAAAGTCAGAGACCAAAAAGCCCGGCTCGTGTTTGAGAGCCCTTAAGGTAAATAGTTGTTATTTTTAAACAGGCCTGGGCTTCATAGAAACTGCTGAATTCCCAAAGAAAACTCATTAAAACCCCTGCCAGAGCTTTTCAGTGACCTCCAGCTGCTTCCTGGATCACCTCAGGTTCTGCTAACACCCAGGGAGACATCTGCCTCTCCAGCAGGTTTGCAAAAAGCATCACTCTTTGGCTTATTCATTGCTGGTCACAAGACTGAGCACCAAAAATAAAAGGCTACTTCAGCAGTCATCAGTGCTCTGATACGTAAGCACTTAGAAAGTGAGTCTGACTTTCGTAGAGCTGAAAACCTTAGAACACTCTGAGCCAGGCTGTGATCTGGCTAGTCCAAATTCACTAGCACACACAAACCCCATACCCGGAGCGGCCATTCCTCTCCCTTCTCTCTGTCTCACAGGGCCACACGTCCAGTCGGCCAACACAGGAGTCCTTGGTCAAGTTGGTGGTGTGGACATCACAACCTGTATTAATAATCCTGTTTGTTTCAGCTCATTTCCTCTGAGGTCAGAAGTTAGTAAGAGATCCAAGGAGCTGACTGAGGCAGCCTTCAAAGGTCTAAAGGTTTCCCAAATTTCTTTAATCAGGTCAACTTCAGTCTGTTTTCAGTCAGACAGAAACCAAACAAAACCCAGAGGCCAGAACATGGGGATGACTAGAGACTAAACCAGAGACAATTGGCTGAGGATGACAGAGGCATGAATTTCACAACAGTGATGGTGAAAAACTTAACTTTTCCCTCTAAAGAAGCTACTGGAATAACAAGTGAGGTGAGTTCCTGGCCAGATTTTAGGTTCAAATTTTCTCCTTATATAACTAAACTTTATTAAACCACACATCTGTCTTTGGGTGATAGGGGACATAAAGTGTCCTCTGAATGCTGACCGAACCAGGTTAGTTTGCTTTCACAAAATATTATCTGAGACTGATCTTGCTTATCTGGAATTGTCAGTTAGTGCCCTTCCTGCAGGTTTTATCCTTCTTCCCTTTCTTCTTAATATGAAAACAATTTAAGGCTCTGCTTTCCAAATTCTTTAATATTATCATATTAAAAAAACATGCCAAGAAATTTATATTGTCGACTATTCTGAATAGCAAACCTGGCAATATTTATCACCTGGTATATCTGTTATTTTGTCCATCTGTTCTTGCACATATAAACTAGCCATAAAAATCCAGTAAATTCTCTGGGGTGAATGGAAGATTTCAAGGCCTGCTTACCCTCATACGCATTGAAAAAAATTATTTATTTCCAAAGTTCCAAATGTAAAAGTCCTACTTAGAATGCAGCCTCCAAAACCACAACCAGCAAGGTGGCAATGACAAGCAGAATGAAGTGGGAATAAAAGTTACAATGAGATTAAATATTGCATAAGAAAAAAGCAAGGGGAAAGTCTTTGTAAGTGCCAAAGTACCTGCCAAAAGACAGAGTATCCTTCAGCTGTGCTGAGTTGGAACAATTTCCCATTGTCTCACATCATCCATCTCTAGGCCACCTGTAAGTCTGGAGTTGGCTTGTTAAGTAACGCGCACAACAACAGCTCAGGAACGTTGAGTAATTCCCTGGAAACGTTTCCAGTTCCTTCCCGCTTCCTTTCCCCTTGCTGCTCTCCTTTGGAAACAGGGAAATGAAATAAATTTAGAGCCTTGCTTTCCAGCAGAATGGTGAGCAATGAGTATCAGGTTTTAAAGACCTGTCACCTGCACTTGTCTTCTTTTTTTTTTGGGTTCACAGAATTATATTTATCGGGGCTGTTGCAATGGCTGCCATTTGAAGCCTGAAAAATCAGGGTAGAATCAGATTGCAGAGCATTAAACCTGTTGGGTGTCTAAGGGGGTCTGCAGAGGGGGGTGAGCACTGCAATATTTATTAGAAACAAAACTTCGTGTCTACTGAAGTATTTTTGTCTGATGATTTAAACTGTCATTCAGTATTTATGGTTGGCAAAAGGCTTATTTCTATGGGTTGTTCCTACTGTACCTTCTCTCTTGTTTGGGTCTTTATGCGTTTCCATAGTAATAGTGCTGGAGGCTGAGCTACTTCCAACAGCTTTGGGCTATAGGTAATTCACCGAAGGTGCTGGAAGAGATCTTCTATAGCTTTTGCTGGCTGGGGAATTGCCGGTTGCTTGGGCCAAGAGGAATCATTATTTATAATGGAGCAGTTGGCTGGTTGCTGTTAGTTTTACTTGGGGTTTTTTCAGCTAGAAAAGTGTTTACATGGTGAGTGACATGTGTAAGAGCAGGGGACATCAACCGCAGGGGGTAAGAGAAGCCATACCTGTGCAATTCTTCCCAGCCCTGACATGCAGACAGCCAGAACCAGTTTGTTTTGTTAAAGACACAACTTTATTTGAATACTGCCGTGAGGGTAGAAGGTTGAACTCTTAATACATGGAACTTATGGAGAAAGGCAATTTTCCAAAATATGAATATAAATCCCATTCTAATAACTGGCAACTAAGCAATACAGGCTGTGGTAGTAATATGCAAAACATGTTGATCTGAGAAAAATGTATTAGTCTTTAAACTACCCATTCTTGCCAAGGTGCTATACTTTATACTAAACCAAAACTGGCGCTCTTGCATTTTAGAAAGTCAATACTTTCACCTGATTGTGACTTTCAATAGTAATATAACTTGCAAAGGTTTGGGATAAAATTAATATCCGTGCAATTGTTTGATTTCAAATCTTTATTATGGGCATATAACTAAACGGGATTATTTTGGAAATACAGATTATTGCATGTGAGGTCAGGAGCAAAGGAATCTGAACTCTGCTTCTGGAGTTTGAAGTCAGGGAGAAAATGGAATCAGGAGGTTTGATGCAAAGCACTGACACCTCAATAGTTTCTAAAACTGCAAATGCAATTTTTAATTCTTGGATGGACTTCGCATGATATGTTAAAGCCATTTACCCCTACGCACTGCGCTCTATATTGTCACTTGATGCATCCTTATTGCTTCTCCAGGTATTATAGGGGTATGATATGTTTTCATTTCATTAATCTCCTCTCCGGGGGCAGTGATGAGTTCATCCAACTCTCTGTTCTTAATTCTGAAAATTCTTTTCAATTAAAAAATCATCTCCACAGATGGTACTGGCATTAGCAGCAGCCCATGCTGTCTACAACAACAAATATTGAGATATTTCAGGAATTACCCTATAAATCACTGGACATGGAATGATCTGTAGGATTAAAACAAAACAAAACAAAAGGGCTACCAGAAGTTAAGATGATGAGAAGCTGGCCCATATGGTTTGTTGTCTCCTCGATGTATCAGTTTCATCACTGTGTCTGGACAATTTAATTGCATATTAAGGTGAAATATAGTGAAAAATTTAACAAAGCTATTAACTGCAAACATGTTATCCCAAACATTAGGATCACAAAGGTGATAATAGGAATGGTTTAAACTCAGGGAAAATTCTCTGTTAAAGAGGATTAAAGGAACCATTTATTGAATAGGATGGATTTCTTCCAACCCCCTATGTGCAGAAAGCATGCAATGCGTGAATAATTCATCCAGAAATTCTATCGTGAAGTTGTATCAGTTTCCACAGTAAAACCTGGCTGTGGAGGAGGAAAATACATCAACATCTGTGACAGGCCCTATGAAGAGACAGTTGCAAAGCCTTTCAGGCACCAGGAGCAAACCAAAATATAATAAATTCACCAAGTGTCAGATTTGTGTCGGCTGAGTAATGACACCATATGTCTGGGTTGCCATGTCACTGCAGGCTGCCCCGCAAAGCAGCCCCCACGCCTCCCGTTCTCACCAGCCCCCCTCCCAGACCCCCCCCCATGGCTTTATAAAGCGAGTGGCGGCAGGGGAAGTACCTCAGCTACTGTTTTCCACCCAGAAGATGGATAGAGAGCCACTTGATAAATACAGCTCTTGGCTGTTCTTTTGAATCAGTTCTCAACCACGTCTTCTCATTCCGACCTCAAATTGGGTGAAACAATCACTTCCAGTCCAACAGCAGCTCTCTAACTTATTGTCTGATGAAACGGAGGTACCCAACCTCAAAAGGAGGGATGGCGTTCCAAGAGAGACGGCCTTTTCTCAGCCCAAGGGATGTGAAACAAAGCTTAAAACTGCGGTGGGAGCCAGCTGACTGGGCTGGTGGGAGACCATCGCTGCCCTGTAGGAGAGGCTCCTTCTTGCATGTGGTGATCTTCCCTGCAGCGAATAAAGCCAATAAATTCTGGTCCGGTGCTTGTGCCTGAGAAAAAGGTGCTGACTGCACTGTTCCTACTGTCTGATCCCTGCTGGCAACTGCTAGACAAATAAAACGGGGGTAAGGAGAGGGGCAGTGGGGGGAGGAACAGCAAGTTTTATGTGTTAAATGGGGTTTGCTCTGCATTGAAAAACAGGGACAGAGAGAGAGGGCTCAGTATTTCCCTGAGCTGTCAATGCTGACAGGTGAAATCACTCCAGATGACATATTTGACTCAAATCCTTGGAAAAGCATTTCTCCTCTCCAACTTCTGCTTCAAACCCAAGTTCTACAAACTGCCTGATAAACTGCCAACTTGCATTTGATTTAGAATGCTCTATTTTTGTTACCAAGAGCCTCCCTACTCCAATGCGGTGACCACTGCTCCTCTTCCTGCAACCATCCTGCCCTCGCTGGTACCTTTTACAAGCTTGTGTTTCATAAAACTCATTTAAGAACTGAGAGTACAAGATTTTTCAAGCATCGTGAAGATGATCCAGAGAAAATAAATAGGGAACTAGTTTTGTGGTACAGCAAGCACATCACATGGACTGGTGACAGAGGCAGTTATGAGCCCTTAAGAGGACATCAACAAGCAACATCCCTTGCAAAACAGGAGAATACTAAATAAAGAAAATGTGAGATGAGTTAGAATCAAGTTTTTTAATTTCAGCAAAGTTCACAAATACGAACCTATGCAGGAGGGGAAAAAAGCTAATAGGGCATTTTGTTGCCCAGCTAAATTATGTCTTTTAGACATCTGATCAGTGAGAATAATCCATAAATCCCTAAACATACTTGCTCTAAAAACAAAGTAAGTAGAAAAAGGCAAAAAATAAACACCTACTAGCACAAGTGAATTCCGCTCTGGGTTGCTCAGTTACAGACATTGATCTGTCATCGCTGTTTTTATGAACATCAGAGTCAGTGACAGATCTGTCAATAAAAGGAGGGGAAAATTACAAGATGTCTTTAAAATAGAGAGGAAATGTGTTGTATATGAATATCTGTGATTGTATATGTATATCTGTAGGCTGTCAAGCTCACATACGCATGGAAATTGAAAACCAGAATGTCCTCTGAGAAGGTCACTGAAATGGGGAGGACACAGTCACACAGCTCTAGCTTGTACTTTCCTGCCCCCTTGAACTGCTCCTTTCTCTCCTTTAGCTCCCACCTCAGTTTCTACTGGAACTTTCTCATTTTCTCTCCCCCTGAGATGACAGAGGTGAGCCAGCAGCTCCTGGACCACCTTGCTTTCTTCTCTCTCTTGCTCAGCTTGCTCCGCAGAGAAGGGAAAGCCTCAGCTGCAAAGACAGCATCAGGGTTCATTTGAGTCTACAGCACTGGGGTCCTGAGCATGGCAGCAGCCTTTAGAGTAGCACACCCCACATTTAGAGTCGGTAGCAAATGCTGGAGTAAAAGCAATGCTATGATCTGTCTATAAAAACTCTCAAAAGAGCCAAATGCAGTGTGCTTCTCAACTTTTGCCATTTACTTTCTTTGAGCATAGCCATGAAAGCAGAGCTGGTATGAGGGAATGTGCTGCTCTCTGAAGAACAGAAACAGTTGGAGACAGGTGAGGAAATGTGCTTGTGAAAGTGACCTTCGCCCCGATGCAGCATGCTCTTTGATGCGTGAATCTCAAGGAGAGAGGAGCAGAAGGGGCTTTGGCTGCTGATTGAACTCTCTTTTTCAGGAACAGTGGGATCAGACAGTAAAAAATAGCCTGAGAGATGGTTACTTTGGAGGTACTAAAAAGTCCTTTGAAGGAAAGAGAGTCCTTCCAGAAGGTTGAAGAAACCTCAGGTTAATGACTGACAAGCTCGCTGTGCTATATTTAGCCGAGGAAAAGTGAACAAATCCACTACATTTGGATATTTATTTTTTTTTTTAGAACAGATGTAGTCCGAACTGCCTCTGTTACAACAGCAGGCTGAGCTGGATCCTTCTCAACTGTTCCAGGGTTTTGCAGAGTTGCAGAGCATTCGGGAGAAACCATGGGAACTTTACAGTGCTAAGATAAAGCTGTGTGAAAGTGCCTATACATCTCCACAAATATTTCAAAACTCAGGATCTCAGGAGACTCATTTTGCACTTAAAACTGACACGTGAAATTTTGTGAGCATGAGATTTCGAGCAAAAGTGATCCATTTTCTCCAGCGGGCTGCATGGACAGAAAAGCCCCCGCACACATCCTGGTGGCCTCACTAGCTGATTAGTTCGTTTAGGAAGGCTCTCAACTGCTGCATCCCCAAACCTCATGTAACAAATTAGATGCAGCAGCAGCTTTCTGGGAACTGTGTAATTTCCTTTACTCCCTGTCAAATTCCCCTCAGGCTTCCCAAGCTGGTGTAGTCAGTCTAACATGTTTTGACTGCATTGAGACTTTATTTTTGTGCATGCAAACACTTTTGCAAACACAGAGTTAATGGTTGGACTGGGGACCTTGGCATCAGCTTCAGGTCGCTGATGTCTTGCCTGTTTGTTGTGAGGTGGAGGTTCTATATAAATACTCAAGAAAACAAATGAAAACACCAGTAAGCAGAATGCCAGTGTTTTTCTTTGCTTGGCACTAAATAAAACAAGCATGGAAATATGATTGTAATGGAATGTATTATGCAGTCATTGCAAGTGATGTGCAAGAGTTCCCTGGCTGTATAAGTCAGGGGAATTAAAGAAGTCAGTGGCCTGGAGCTAAGAAGGGCTCAACCCAGCCAGAGAGGCTTTAGACCTTTGGTGCCACAGATGATTTTCTGGACACTAACTTGCACCTTAAAAAATGATGTAAACGGAAAACTAAAATATTGTAAAATGCATCAAAATTTCAATCTCTACAATAATTATAAGTACTTAGATCAAGTCTGTCTTTTCAGACTATTTTTTACCCCCTTCTATGCCCCACTATTTCTAAGAAAAGGAGGCAAAAGGACCCCTGAAATTCATGATGTAACTCAGACAACCAAGGGAGGACTGAGCATTGCAGCACAAGGCATCAGCTGTACCATGATCTGAAACGTTCCCAGTAGAAACAGACTGAAACTTTACTGGTATCCAGATGCGACATCCTGAAGGCACTAACATTTCTCTTTGACTGCAATTCCAAATCTGAATAACATTTTCTAGAGGGGTAATATGTTTTTGTGGAAACTGCACACTTGGAGAAAAGGGAAAGGGAAGAGGAAAGATAAAAGGAAAAGGGAAAGAGGAAGGGAAAGGGGAAAGGTTTTCCATTAAGAGAGATTTTTCTATTCTCTTGATCTGTTATTTTGATGATTGCACTGATCATTTAGGTTGGAAAAGATTCTTAAGGAAATCTTGTTGCTCTTCATATTTATTCCCATTTCAGCCTCAATTGTTAAATGTCACCCTCCCATCCCCAGATTATTGGATTACTCATAGAAAGCTTCAATGGACAATTACAGAGTTTATAACTGGTTGCCCAGGCTAATCAATACAAAATCAGTTTTTCAAATCTGTTCTCATGTGTAGGTATCACCAGCTCCAAGATTACGTTTACCAGAATGTGTAACTGTATTACAATACAAAATAAGCAAACAGAGCACATGCATATTGAACCCATGGCTGCCCTGTTAGCTAATCTAAAGCATTTAAAATAAATACCCAAAGCACTATTAAGCTGAACACCTTCCTCTGCCAACTTTTACTTGGATATTGTTTCTACTGTCAAAGAAATCCAAATATCTTTCAAGGATCTTCAAGAATTAGAGTTTACTCTTTGGTTTTAAATAGATGTTTTAGGTCTTTGATGCAGAGTTGCCCTCTGCTTTACCTGTAGCAAGAGCAGAAAACCTGTGCGGACCAGAAATTACCTCTAGGCATCAAACCTGCAGCCTCAAAAACCACTAAATGAGTCTCTTTTTCTTTCACACATCCCTTCTACACAACAAAATATTTAAAGTGATGCCAGAAACATAAAGAAGATGAGCTACCTCATAAGCTCTTGGCTACCAGTGCTCGCCCTGGAGTTACGAGCCCATTGTTTACCTTTCCTTTTGAAGCCTGGGAAAAACTATATCAAAGTATTTCAGGCTGCCAGGACTTTGCACACACACAGACCCTGGCATTGTGACAGGAAACCCAGACAAGAAAAGATGTCTAGGCTTAAATATCATGCTCTCCCCTGAGCTCTTCTTGGGAACTCAAAAGCGGCCTGCTTCAATGTAATGAGTATAAAATCCTGCTCAGAAAGGCAAGCACTGTGTGACTAACGTACTCTTCCTTCCGTGAACCTGCTGGGCCTGACATCACCCGGCATTTCTTCACCAAACTGCAGTGGGTAAAGACCTGAAATGGGACAGTTTGTTTTCCTGTCCATGTTTGTCTCTTCCTCATGGTTTACCATCGTCCAATGGAGGAGAGAGCACTAGTTTGCTGCATATTCTTTGCTGCATAGAAGAGAATGTGACTTACTTTCTAGGATCATGTATTGATTTGCCAAATGGACACAGATCCATTCTACATGGAAAGGTGTGGCACAACCCATCATAGCTCTGCTGGCAGAAATCCCAGCTATAACCATGTCATTTTTATTTTTTTTAAGACATTCTCTTTCCCCCTGACCTTCCAAGGACTGCTTTTTGCTCTCTACACACTTCCCATCTGTCTCTTGCCTGCCCCCAGGTAAATACTGCACTTTACCATGGGAAACCTTCTGCTTCAAACCAGTACCTTTTGACCACAGTGTCTTTTGGACACTGCATCAAATCAAATGCCTTCAGATACCCGTGGGGATATCAGTCCTGTACTCCAGCTGTCCTGCAGTGTTAGCTAATTATGCAGCTCCAGCTTCCTCAGATCAACTTCCAAGGATAGTTAAGCAACTGCCCTTTGTTTTTGAGGTGAACAATCCGCTTGGCTCTTTCTTCTACCAACTATATAGTGCTTGAGCAACAGAAAGGTTACAGCCACATATAGGCACAGTAGCAAAAAAAAAAAGAAAAGGATAAGGCATAACAAGGTAGTAATAATCCCTCACGCTATGTTTATCCCATTGGTTCACCCCCACCCCTGCCATAGCATTCCTGCAGGAGACCACTGACACACTGTAAAATAAGGTGATACCTTCTCCCATCATTCCATGGGATCTCTTTACTTGAACAACATAACGTCTTTGTATTCCAGATGTTCCCACTGAAAATCAATTCAGTATTCTTGAAGATTAAACTGTTCCAAGATGCTGGCAAGTACCAGCTGAACTTCCAGTGAGACACAATTTTAACATTGAGATCCTCTGTTTGAGCAATCTCTTTGCTCTGGGCGATATTCCAGCAACACCCTTCTCCATTGTCCTAGCAGCAGAAATAGGAGCTGTGAACATGTAAAACCCCTGGGGACTAAGTCCCTCGGAGCAACCAGTTCCCTGCTCTATGAGAGGAGTGCTTTTGCAGATGCCATTTCTACGAGGCCACCTGTACAAATCGCACGTGTCCCCCCAAACCTGCAGGTCTGCCTGGGAAAGTGTGTCCCTGCCACAAACAAGGATTTTTTTTTTATTATGAAGAACCCTTGTAAAAATGGTTTGATTTGACTGGAATTGTGTCTGATATAGATAAATTAAAATAAGTCCACAGGTAACTGCAAAGGGGTATCGCTGCAGGTAGGTCAGTATTTGTTTGTGTCAGAGACTGACTCGTTTCTGATATCCCCAGCCTGATACGTCCGGAAAGTTAACCAGGACTATACCAATGACATTTTCTCTTCTCAGTGGAAATTCCCTCTGGGTCGAGCATGCACCTCAGGTAGGTGACCTCCTTCTGAAAGAGCTCGTGTTTCTTTGGATCCCGTTTCCAACTGACGTGCTTAATTTTATCACAAGTATCTGTGAGTTCATCAGTTCACTCTGGAAATGGCCAGTGTGGACCAAATCCTCAGCCAGACACATGTACAAGCAGGAGACACACCAATAAATAACTCCTCTGATAATGTTGCAGAGGTCCTGGAAGAATCACACAAGCTAAACCCAGAACTCTCACCCTGATAACGTTCCTGTCCCTGTCTTTTTTACCCGCTTCCACCAGCTGAAAGGCACCTTTAAGAACAGGTTTGAAAGAATGTAGCTGAAGCTGCTGGCTCTCAGCATAAGTTACTTGGGGAACAAAAGGTAGGATCTTTAAGATACACTGAAAGCCAGACAGGGCTGGTCTTGGTGTTGGGTTTTTCTTTGAATAACTGGAACTGTGAGTGAGACCCCACAACTGGTTGAAAGCATACTTATGCTTGTTCAATACCATAAAAATCTTCTTCTTCCAAACAGTAGCCATAAGTATGTCTATATAACTCTACCTGATCTTGCCTTACCTCTCCAGATAAAGTCCACATCTCTGTTGTGTGTGAAGAACAGTTTCCTTTCCCTCATGGTTTCAAATATTTTTATTGCGCTCCACTTAAACACACAGCAATGCCTGAAACTGCTCCAATAAAAACTCTGAGTCTACAATCTCTCCTTATCCTGTAACATTTTCCTGGAGCCAACAATTACTGGAATTACACATCTTGCCACTGTGGACCCAGTCTTTATCTGTTGCTGGGTTTTAAGAAGCATTTAGTCACAGAGCACAGACTAGATCCCACTACAAGCCCCCAGTGGTGCTAGCTGCTAGGGTTGCCCTCCACATGTGGCTTGCTCCTGAGCTTTGGTCTGATGTGGAGGGGGTGAGAGTGAGAGCATCCAGCGCAGATCAGACAAGCTCTTGTCCGCAATTCAGCTGCAGCAAAGCGGTTGTTCCAACCCAGCCACGTGGTTTTGCGGTTCCCATAATGCTTTTATCAGCAGCCATTACAAAATTACATGTGTTATGTTTAGAAGAGTTTTGTAATGCATTTGAGCTTTAAATTACCAGTATGCCTCAGCCCTGACTGAATTGTAATGCATGTTTTTATAACAGCATTGCCAAGATCAACATTTGGTTATTTGCATATTTACCTATTCCACTTCTAGTGAGGCACAGCTCCGTTCCAATTCACCCCAACCCACTGCAGCTTTCTCTCCTCACTTGTTCCTGCCTTAGCTTAATATATGTTCTGTTTCCGTCACACAGACAAGATTCAAACTGTACTAATAGAACTATTACTAGATTTGTTCTCTCTCTT
>WEIS01020981.1:3700-29519 GCA_013389965.1 Todus mexicanus | reverse complement strand
CTCCCCTGTTGCCGCTTGGAACCGTTCCCTCTGCTTCTATCGCTAATCACCTGTGAGAAGAGTTGGGTTCCTCACAGCTTGGCCATGGCTCAGCCCTGCCTGGGCCTGGGTTCCTCCCTGGGCGCTGAGTCTTTGGGGTGCCCCCTCACCTGCCCTCAGGGTCCCCCCAGTCCAGCCTGGCTGTTCTGAGCCTCCCTGAGCCTGCCCTTGGAGACCTGCCAGGGCTTCATCCATCCCAGACTTAAGTTCTTTGGGGTCTGTCCCCTCCATGCCTGGCTCTTTGGGGTGCCCTCATACCAGGTGCTGTGTCCCCACAGCTCGCAGAGGACTCTCCAAAATAAAATGCAAAAGCCCCCTCACCTTCACCCTGCCCTGCCATGCCAGGGGGGCTCCGCTGCTCCTCCAGTACCAACAGGAGCTCATCTCCACAGGGCAGCCGTTGTCCCAAGGGGAAACTGAGGCAAGGTAGCGGGCACCCCCCTCATCCCTCTAGCCAGCAGCAACCAGGCTCTTCCCTCAACACATCCCATGTGGGGGTCCCCTTGAGCCCCCCAAACTCTGCTCATGGGCTCCTTGCTCCTTTGGGCCTTGCTCTAGGATCAGATAAACTCTCACCTCCAAAAAAACCCCACCAAACCAACCCAGAAAGAATGAAAACCCAACAACAAAAGCCACAACCTTCTTCATTTATTTTTCATGGAGCTCCACAGACATGCAAAGCTCTCACAGCCATCTGTAAAGAGACAAGGTAATTCCTAGCCCGAGGACTTTATAGTTTAAATAAGACACAAACGCTGCGAGAGAGAGGACAGCAGAGAGAAAGGGTGAGCAACAAAAGGGTTTCTTCAGCGAGAGATTAGGATATCACGACTGCCGCACGTATATGTCTTTGCATTGGCTCCGTATAGGATTTCAGAGCAGCTCTTGTTATCTCCGTGCAGGAACAAAACGCCCTGTTCTTGCTCTTCCCCAAGAAACTGGAACCAAGCAAAACCCCCAAAGACAAACAAAATCCCAACAACAAAATTCCTTCCCTTCCCTCTCCTCCCATCTCAATTTTGCCTATTTTTTTCATATTTAATTTTTTTAACACAGAGAGATATTTTGCTTGGGGTTTTTTTTAAAAAATATTATTATTTTTGAAAGCTCGAGGTCGAAAAATCCTCGGTCATTTGGGAATTCTCCGAGCCAGCGACCGTAGCGCGGCTGAGCGCAGAGAGGCTCTTGGCAGGCCCCAGCGTGGAGAGGGCTGCGCTGGAGCATGTGCCTGGGAGAAGGGGGGGACGTGGGGGGCAAAGGAGGCCACATACATTTTTAGAAGGAAAAAAAAATAAAAAAATAAAAGGAGGGGAAAAAAAAAAGCATCAGCGAGGCCTGCCTGGCGCACACGCCAGCTCTGGGGGCTGGGAGCGGGGGAGCGCGGGGAGGAGAAAGGCTGGGTGGATGGAAGTGAGGATCCAGATTGAAACCAGATGGGATTTTTCTTGCCAACCTGACATCCGAGACCGCGGGAGGCGGGGGAAAACTTCCCCTCCGGAGAGGCTGGCAGCCAAGAGATAGGGCGACGGGGGGGAGGCCCCCCGAAAAATCCCAGTTTGGTTTTAAAATCCCTTGGCCGCTCCCTCTTGCTGGGGCTCCCTGGATGGCAGAGAGGAGCCCGCTTGAGCTGGGTTGTTTTTTAAGACTTTGCGAGGTTTGATATTACCATTAAGTGTCTGATTCATCTGTTCCTGCCTGCTGGAGCTGAGCCCAGCCTGGCAGTTCATACTTGCCCTAGGAGATGTTTTAGGGGCGTTTTGCGCCCACATGGATCCCTCTGCACACGCACACGAGGGAAACCCACGTACGCACCCAGAAATCACTCCGTGAACACCCTCGCCCTCCCGCGTGGCCAGCGACCACCGAAACACCAGCCACAACCTCCACCCTGGTACGAGCTGGGATGAATCACAGAATCAATCGCTAAGGTTGGAAAAGACCTCGATGATCATCAAATCCAACCTTCGACCCCAAACCTCCTTGACCACGAGACCACGTCGCGAAGGCTCTGACTGCAAAGATCCACATTTCCATGTAAAGGAGGCACCACAAATCACTGGATGACCTTACATCTCAGTACAGTGCCGGGCACTGGAGCTGGTGGCTTCCAGCAGCCCAAGCTGCCCAGGTTTTTAAGAAGCTGCAAACAAATGATGCAACAACCCTGAAGTGACGTCCAAGAGCCAACCTGTGGCCAGTTTGGGGCACAGCTGAAGCAGCTTCTACTCTGGGTTGTGCCTCTTGCTTTGCTCACCCATCCACGCACCCCATGGTGGGAAAGGGACCAGCAAATCCCACTCTGCAGACCCCAGAGGGGTCCGCGGTGACGTGAGGACACCGGGGCCACACGACCCCCCTGTGCTGAGCGTGATATTTTGGGATAAAGAATCCGGGGGTGCACAAGCCGCTACCCAACGTACATCAAAAGACTGGCAAAGCCGCCTCTCCGCAGGGCACGGGCGTCCTCCCCGGCCTGGCAGGGACACGGGGTCCGTGGCTCCCCCCGGGATTTCACAGCTACTTTACAAACCAGAGACAAAAAGTTAATGGTGCGGGCTTGACCACATATTTTCCAGGGGCTCTGGGAGACCAGCTCTCTGCAAGCCGGCGAACACACACTCTTTTCATTCAGAGCTTTAAATACCCAATTGTGTCTGTTTTCAGCACGCTCATTTTTAGCATTTTAATGATACGGTCCCCGGCTCTCGCCCTCCTTGGATTGGCCGCAGCGTTGGGTGTCGGGTTTTTTTCTGCTTTTTTTCCCCCTTCTTTTTAACATCTCGCAGAGCGAGAGGGGAAGGGGGTTAGCAAGAGGTCACACATTTCTCCTAACCCAAGTGTTTTTCCAGCAGGCAGGGGGTCCTGCCGGGGACAAAGACAAACCAGCCCCTTCGGCTGCCTGTTGGCTGCGAGCGCTGCACCTTCCGCTGCGGGTCCTCAGCGCAGGCGCAGGATGGAGCCGGAGCGTTTCGGGAGGGTGGACGATCAGGGCAGGCTTCCCATGAGACATAGTGGGCAGCAGAGCCCATCGCCACACCCTGGCATGGCCAAAACCTTGCTCACCACAACCAGGCCTGGAAGAAACGGTTTGGAGTCTCCCGTTGCAATCGCGTTCCCTTTATCCCCTGTAGCCGGAGCTCTCCTCAGGTCCCATCGACAGGATTGGGCTTGGCTGCACCCCTCTGCTCACAGCCAGGCAGGACATGGACCGCGGCACGGGCACAACGCCTGCTCCCAGCCCAGCTCCCTGGGTCACCCCTGGGCGCCCTGAGTGCCTGCACCTACCCACCTCACATCCCCCCATTCGTGCCCTTGGCCTTTTAGAGCAGCTCTGCTTTTTCCATTGGAAAGCTCCCACAGAGACTTCAACCATTACAGCTCAAAGACTCCACTGGGAACTACAATGAGCCCTGGGACACAAAGGCACCATGGGACTCCCAAACTCCCTCACCTGGAGCTGCCCCAGGAGCCCCCAGAGCCTCCCCGGACGTGCTGCCTCCCTGTGCCACCTCTCTGGCACAAAGAAGCCAGAAACCAGTATGGTAGCTGCTGATTTCAAACAGCCAGGTGTAAAAACAACTTCAGCTTCGCCACCACCTCTGGAGCCACTCGCTACGCTGCCCACAGTGCCCAGAGGGGTTGGGTTGGCCCTGGGGTGCGGGGGAGTCATGGGCAACCATCACTGCACTGACACAGCAAAGCTGCTTCAGCTCCGGGCTGAGCTTCAGCATCCCCACCAGACTCTGCTCCTCCATCGGCTGGAGCATCTCGTGCACCCTGGTCGTGCAAACTGCCCATAGAGCAGAGGAGGCAGCAGGAGACTCGTGGCTGCACCAGAGAGGAGCCAAAGGTGCAGGTTCTATCCCCATCCCTCAGCAAACCCCCACATTTCCCCCCTTCCCCAAGCAGATTGTCCCTACCGGCTTTTGCACGCACCGCTATGAGCCGGCTCTTGGTCCAGGCCAGCCCCAAGGGACGTCCTTTCCTCCTGTTCCCCCCACCCACCATCAATATTCTGCATTTTCCTCATCCTCTCTCCCCCAGCTCCCCAAACACATCCCATCCCTATTCACCATCCTTCGCAGGGCGCTTCACCAGCAGCTGCTCGGCAGATTTTTTCCAATATATATATTTTTTTTTTTTTTCCACCAAGTAATATCGAAATGATATTTATTAAATTTGCTCTCTAAGTCCCTCAATCTGCTCCATAATACAGTGAATCTGCGAGGTGGTTTCACTGATCCCGCCTCAATGAGACCAGATTAACGCAGATGATCCCGGCTTTGCGGCTCCCTCGGCCCAGGGAGGGTCAGAGGTTGCGTGGAAAGGCAAAACCCGCTGGCAGCGCCGGTGCGGCCGAGCCGGAGGAAATCACGTGGCCTCTGGAAATGATTTCCGAGGTTAATTCCAGGTGGGAAGGAGGGAGCACTCAGCGTGGACACGCAGCAACTTTTCCAGTCTTTGGAAAAGCCGTTCGGCTCTTCATTTCAGCTCTTCTCTGCCTCCTCGAACGCATTGATTGGACCTGCCCCCAGCCTGCTCCCCAGCAAGAAGCCCATTAAATCCAAAGTTAGCTCCAGAAAGGTTCAGCAGATCCATTATCTCTGCATTCAGCTAAATTATGAAAATCATTAAGATAAGGAGGCATGGAGCCTATTAGTTTCCTGGAGAGGATGCTTTCCCATTTCTTTCCGTCTGCTTCCACATTTAATTACCTTAAGTTTCACAGTATTTAATTCCATTTATTAAACCTTTAATACGCAAAAACAAAACAACAGCGGCAAGACCCGCTGCTGGTTGCCTTTAGGAAGGGTGAGGAGCCAGGGGGACGGAGCAGCATCTGCCTTCCCCATCCTCTTTCCCAGCTTGGATTGCGGAGCAGCCCCGATCCCGTGGCTACTCACAGCCGAGCCGGAGCCGCGCTCATGCGGGATGGAGCCGTTAATTAAAATATTAAGGACACAGCCTGAGGTCTACGCAAAGAGAAAGGGACCAGCGCCAGCCTGGGGTCCTCCTGCGGGCTCCCCTGAGCCAAGCTGGTCCCTGAGCCGCTTCCAGGAGCTTTGCTACAGCCCGGCGGGGGTGACACAATAAGCAGCAGGGTTGTGGGAACTCTATTTTTTTTTTTTCCTCTCTCGAATTGCAGGAGCAGGGTTTAATCTGCAATGCCACCAGAGCCGGAAAGCCCCAGCGGGGACGGCGTTCCCGCAGGTACGCACACGGGGATCTTTGCTCTGTTATTGGTGTTATTTTTTGGACAGATGCTATTTTAGGAAACCGATAACAAGCTTATGGAAAGAGCAACCACCACCCCCCCACACACACACACACTGCCATGCTTCAAGCAAGGTCAATGTGAAGCATTAGTGTCTCCCTGGCTGCATTTTGCCTTCCCAGAGATGCTGCTCAGCAATTTTGTTTGCTATTAGAGCGGCATCTAAAACCCCCTTTTATCCTGTAACGCCGACCAAGCCATCACCCTCACGCTGGGCTGTCTCCTTGGGCCATCTAAACAGGACGAGAGACCAAGGAATCCCAACAAAACCAGAGGCACAGGCTCACCCACCAGCCCAAGCCCAAGCCCAGCTCAGCACATCCTCAAGAGCACGCGGCCGATGATGCTCCCATCCACACCACCTCCAAACAGCTCCTCGCAGGAGATGCCAACATTTTGACAATTCATGGACTACTAAAACTTTTCCCAAGAAGCCGTGGCCATTCATTCACGAGGCCCCTTTTCCTAAACGCTTTTCTCCAGCACTTGCAAGGCTCGGTTTGCAAACGCTGCTGCCTCCGAGGCCTGTCTCATCACGCATCCAAGCAGGGCCCCACAGCTCCGAGCAGCGCCGTTCCTTCCCACCGACATCTTTTACAGGATTGCAACCTCAAACTTGGCCTGCGTTTTGCATTTGCTTTTTAAATCAGGAATCACTCTGGAAAAGTAGCACCAGGAAGAAAAAAAAAACAAAAAAACAACTTGCTAAAGTGTTCCCCAGCAGCGGATCCACAGAGTTTAATAGAAAAAAGCTGCTGCTAATTTAAAAAACAAATGTTTAAGCAATCACGCATGTTTATTTAATTTGTCCTTTCTGTGCCAGAGAAGGCCCGAGCAGCTCGGAGCGGTTGCCACATGGCGTTAGCAAGAGCATCCATGGTGAGGTCCTCACACGTTGGGATGGGAGCACTTGGAGCTCCAACACAACCCACCCCTTGAAGGTTGGCTCCTCCCAGCCCCCAAAAGAGGGTCCTTGAGATAGTCTGGCCTCAGACTCACCACCCTGCGATGAAAACAGACATCTAGAGCCGAAGGACAGGACTTGGATTCAACCCATTGGTTGCCTCCAGCATGAACCAGATCATCTCTGCGTTCCTCCAAGAGCAGTGAGATTTTAGTTCATTTCCCATTGCTGCAGACAGATGGTTTTTCTTTAAGACCAAGCATTGCTCTGCTTGTGAAGAGGGTGCAGGATGGACAGAGACAAGTACAGAAAAACCTGGAGCACCAAAACAAACCCAGCTGGAAAGGGGCAGCCACTGTGAGACGCTGCTGCCTGTGGGTCCTTTCCACCCAGGGGTTCCCAGGAGCTCAACACCAGCAACTTGCACTCTCTGTAATTTCATTTAAATGCTCTGAATGCAGATCAACTCCTGGTTTAAATATTCAGCGGTGCCACCGCGGGACCCGTCTTGCCATCTGGTAAGTGGGTTGGGAGCGTCATCCACCGCCTTGGAGCACACCTGCAGCTCGAGGGTCGCTTCTTACCATCTTGTGGCCACGTTCCCCAGTTAAGACCAGCAACGGAGCCCGCGTCTCTTACGGCACCAGCAAATTCAGAAGGGACTTTCCCCCCTTTTTTCCCAAAGCTTCGCCAGCAGTGAGCCAAATCCAGATCTCCTCTTCACACCCACCCACGAGCTGGGGCAACCAGCAAAGGTTCATTAGCAGGAGGAGCCGCGTTCCTCTTGCTTTGAACATGAAAGCAGCTCGGAGCAGGGTATTTTGTGGGGGAGGAGAATATTCATCACAGAAAAAAACCCAAAACATGGAGCAGCGAACGCTGTTGCCTTCAGCCTCCCTGATGCCAAAAGCGCTCCTGTGGACGAGGTGAAGGATGGGGCATGACTCAAACTAGTGAGGAGAAAGGTTTTTCTTCTCAAGTCACCTCTCAAGAGACCTCTGTCCACTGGAGCTGTGGGATCTGAGCGTTCACCTGCTCAGCTTTCCCTCTGGCCTCCACAGCGGCGTATTTGGGGTTGGCTCGTAGGCTCACGGCTGTTTAACCCGCTCTTTACAACTAAACCAGTAAACAAACAGCCCCACTTCCCAGCTGGACAAACCCTTCGTCTCTCTTGACATGAGGTCCTGCACCGTTATCACCTCTGCTATGAAACAGTCACGAAATAAGTTGGCCAGGAGGAAAGTTTTGGGAAGACTCAATGGCAGCAGCTGGATGGCTGCCCCTCCAAAACTGCACCAAACTGTGGGAGGTCCCTGCTGCAAGGCTGCAGAAGAAGTATTGCAGATGCCATATACTGAGGAATGGAGCCTACTCCTGATCACCTCTCCTCCGACAGCCACCACCACACGTGGCTGTTTCCACCAGGCACACACCAGGAGCAGTTTCTCCTGAAAAGCCTCTAAAGGCTCCGACTCCCCAAGAAACGAGCAATAACCCCAGGCCAGCGACTCCATGGATAATCCCGATCTCTGGGAGACCCCAAAAGACCTCAAGGGACCCAATTCTCAGAGCACAAGGAAACCCCTGGGGAGGTTGAACCCTCTTCCCAACACTGGAAAAGCTCCAACCTGGCTTGCAGATCCGTATCTCCTTTGCCGCCGCGGTGCTGTCGGGAACGGCGATGCCTCGGCGAGGGAGCGGGAGCGCAGGAGGGTGAGCGAGCTCGTCAGAAGCGGGAACGCAATTTTGCCCGTCATTATCGCTGCCTTTAACAAATAGCTTCTGGGGATGGCAGGTACTTTATTAATTTTCCCCCTCCGTGCAGCGCGCGGGATGATTGAAGGAATCGCCGGTCTGGTGAGTGGTTTGCCTCCTTGGCCCGAAATAACGAGCTATTTATTTTTAAACAGCAGGATGCATCAGATCTTCCAATGGAGCTGGTGGAGCCGGGAGGACGTGCCACACGCATCCATGGCACCGGCGTCTGGGCACAAAGCTTCAGACCCTTTCTCCACACCGGGAAAACGCCGGGACCAAGTCTCCCACTTGCGCTTCAGACACGGGAAAATTGAATAAAGCGATTTGCCACCCCATTGGGTCTCTTCTGGCAGCCGCATTCCTGGTGGACTCGCAGCCCATCGTGCCTGAGCTTTGGTCTGCTTGAAGCTCAGGGAGGGTTTGGGCACAATAGCCTCAAATACAGCCCCTAGGCTTGGACTCGCTGATGCTCAGGGTGGTGGGGATCTTCTGGGAGGCGTTAGGACAGAAAAAACCTGCCACGTGCACATCAGGAACCAAGTAAAGTTGAAGGTGCTTCTCTCTTTAACAGTTCTCCTGGAAAAACACAGCCATGGGAGACACCAGGCAGCGGTTTAGTGGTGCAACAGCACCTTGCTAAGTCCTCCGACACCCTTCCAAGACCTAAGCAAGATGTTTCCATGTCCTGGAGCCCTCCTGGAACCCTCTGAGGTCAGCAGCAAGCTGGGGCCAGCTCAGGCGCCCATGTCATCATTGGAGCTGAAGCTCCTCTCCTATCCCAAAAGCCAAGGTTGCTTGCACAGGAGGATCCAGGATTCGCTTTTTGCCCTCCCATGGGATTGCTCCAGGAGCGCAGGAAACGCCCAAGGCAGCAGATGATGCACAAGGACTGGTGCGACTGAAAAAACGGGCTTAATCAGCCCTCCCGAGGAAAGGCCACTGGGGCCGTCAGGCGGGTGTCTTGGTGGGGATCTCCAGGTGAGGCTGCGCGGGTGGGAGGGACCATCCAGCCCAACGACATCCACAGGACAGGACATCTCCTGTGCATCCCTCAGGGGAAGGAGGGAGATTCTCAAGTCACACAACCCCAGCAGAAACGATGCGAGGCAGCTTCGAGATCCCCATCCTTTAGGCCCCTATAGATGACCTTTTTCTGTGTGTTTTTTTTTAAGCATCATCTCCATTCTTTGTGGTTACGGCGAGTGTTTTCCATATGAGCAGTGCTGGAGAGCCTTCCAGAGCCTGCAGCCATCCCGCGCTGGAGCCTGCTGAGCAGCCAAGCGAGACCTGCAAAACCCCAACGCGGGCTCCAAGCTGCCACGAGGACCACGTGGGCAGTAACGGATCTACCGAGGGCTGAGGACAAAAACCACTGTCGGGGAAAGGCGAGGCTGGGAAAGACGGAGGGAGCTGCAGCGGCTCCATGCCACGGCCGAGGGGACGCGGGGACGGTGAGCGAGAGCAGCCGGCTCCAAGCACGGCCGGACTGGTGCAGGTCCCCAAAGCCCCAGGCAGCGGTGGCAGCTCGGCAGGGAGCTGGCTCTCCCTACGCATGCCCACCTGCCTGCCTGCTTCACACAGAGCTTTGCTCATCTGTTTGCTTTCTTTTTTCTTAATTTAGAAAAAAAGGAAAAGGGGAGGGAAGCAACTTTGCAATTCGCCACAAACCCAAGACTCCTCGTGTTCATCCCCAGAGCTGGGTTAATCAGCACTAAGGCTGAGCAGAGCTGAGAGAGAAAATAAATGACCTGACCCTGCACACACGATTCCTCCACCTCTCCAGGGATGGCAGAGGGGACCCAGGGGTGAATTATCCCCCTGTACTTGGCACAGGGGAGGCCCCACCTCGAATCCTGGGGTCAGGTTTGGGCCCCTCACTCCCAGCAGGACCTGGAGGGGCTGGAGCATGGCCAGAGAAGGGCAACGGAGCTGGGCAAGAGGCTAGAGCAGGAGGCTGGGGAGGAGCGGCTGAGGGACCTGGGGGTGTTGAGCCTGGAGCAAAGGAGGCTCAGGGGAGACCTTCTGGCTCTGCACAACTCCCTGAAGTTCAAGAGCTTGGAGTCAGGGGGGATCGGGCTCTGCTCCCAAGGAACAAGAGGAACCAGCCTCAAGCTGCCCCAACCAGGGGAGGTTTAGGTTGGAGCTGAGGAACAATTTCTTGCCCACTGTCAAGGGTTGTTAAGGCCTGGCCCAGGCTGCCCAGGGCAGGGGTGGAGTCCCCCTGATCCCTGGAGGGGTTTCCAAGCCGTGGAGATGTGGTGCTGAGGGACACGGGGCAGTGGTGCCCTGGTGGTGCTAGGCTAACACTTACACCTGATGATCCGGAAGGTCTCTTCCAACCCAAATGATTCTGTAATTCCATGATCCTACCTGCCACACGCAGGCACCGTAACTCCCGTGACACGCAGCACGGCGCGGCAAAGCAAGCCCTGTGCAGGGCCCGCTGCACGTCGAGCCCTGCTGAGCAGCGGCACGGGCTGGCGCCTGCCTCCCCCTCGGCAAACGAGGCCCCTGCTCTGCGCAAACACGACGGGCTTGTGCCCACGGCCGCGCACGCCGAGCCCGGCAGCGACACGCGGCGCTGCCCCGTCCAAACACGCCCGGGCGTGGGCTGCGGTTTCTGCGGCGGAGCCATTCGCATCGATCTTGCTTTGCCACTGTAGCGTGCCGAGGTAAATCAGCGTACGGGAGCGTCACGGCGCTGACGGAGGTAGGGTAAAGACTCCGCTTTCGTGGCTTGGGAGGGAGAAACAGCAATTGCCGCCTCAGCCAGGCTGGGTTGCAGCACCAGTAGGTCAGTTGTCCCATGCAAAGACTCATCTCTTCCAAACAGATCTCCAGAAATGCTGAAAGGGCAGCAAATATTGCACACTGCTGCGTTACAACTCTCCCTTCTCCTTCTCCTCCTCCACCCATCCCAGCCACGTTTCCCCTCCCGTTCCCACTCTGTCCCACCAGCCGCAGAGGGGCCCTGCCAGCTGCCAGATGAAGCTTCAGGTTAACAAACCCAATTGGTCGGACGCAAAAAGCCCAAGCATTTCATTTCTGGCAGCTTTTTTTCTTTATGAAACTGCGCAGACGCTCAAGACGTGAAATGTCACCGTGTCACTTGGTGGCAGCTGAGGGCACGGAGCTGGAAAGGTCAGGAGAACCTCTGCTCAGCTTGAAGGGAAGGGGGACGGGGCAGATGGGGCCACTGGGGACAAGGGGGCCACCACCAGCCCACGCCTTCCCCAGCTGCAAACCCGGTGTTCTCAGTCCCACGAGCTCTCAGCAGAGCACAGAGGGATATTAATGACCAGTACTAGAGCACGAGCACCCACTCGTGACTGCAAACAACTCCCTTTTGTTCTCCTTGGCCCTCAAACCCTTCACTACGCTCCCCTCTGCTCAGGGGTCAGCTGGAACCATCACATTTCCCTGAGCTTTCCCAGCTCGCTCTGACCACCTCAGGGAACAGAAGGTTCCTTCTGCTCCTGTGCTCACCCAAGCAAAAAACCCATGGCCATGATGAGCAGCCAAGCTCTCGCCAACAAAAAGAATGAATAATCGATGGCGGGTCCACCCCTGGAAAGAGCCGTGGCACCAGCTGCCCCGCAACGGGGCGGAAAATCTGCTGCAAATCCCTCCCCAGAGAAGGGCAGGAGTTTGGATCCCTAAAGGGTTTGGTTGTGGGGCACAGCTTGCTCGGAACCTGCAAGCAATGCTCCACGGGAGACAGACACTGGTTCTCAGGTGCCCCGTAACCCCCAAAATGCTGTTTCATTTTATTATGAACAGTAAAAGCCACCGTGAATGAAGCCCAAAGGTTTTTCCCAGGGCCTCTTGGGACATCTGCCATTTGAGTAGGACACAGGGACAGCGTCAGAGGCACCACAGAGACCATTTGTATCCCAACCAGGAGCAGGGAGAGCTCCATCACGTGCTGGTGAGCCACGCAACGGTGGCTTTGCAACAACCTCTGCCTCCCCTGAGCTGGATCTCGGAGCAGGGATGCCCGGGAGAGTTCCTGCTGCATTATCACACAAGCAGTGCTCAGGACGCCCTGTCTGCAAACCAGCCGGACCCAAAAGCTGCGTCAGCACAGCCAGAGACGGTCACAGAGGCCACGGGCAGCGCCAGGGCCGCGTTCTCCGCCGGGTCATGCCACAGAGCGGCAGCTCCTGGGCACCCCTCCAGCCAGGAGGGAACCCGAGACCTCCCCTTGCCAGTGAATTTACTGCTGGGAACATACAGTTACAGCCCGGCCGATGCCGGAGGTGAGGCAGAACAGGACACCCCGCGGCACGAGGCCCAGCTACGCGAGTTATGAAAGCGCCTGAAAACGCAAACTGTTGGTGTCCGTTCATCCCCGAGGCCAGAGCCGGCGAGCCCACCAGCAGCAGCCTCGCGGCAGACACTGCTCCCGGTGCGTGTTTAATTGCAGGAGTCTGGGGAGAAGATGAGCTGCTGCGGGTTTCTGTGCGTCAGCCCCAGCCTTATCTTGGAGCTGGAGCCTCCCCGTATGTTGCAAGGCTGACGCTGGCCCAAAAGGCAGCTCTGCTCACACGCACCCGCCAGCCACTATGCAGGAGGTTACGGAGGAGTCGCTCCGTTGGTCAAATCTCAGGCTCTGTGCAATGCCCAAAGCACAGTGATGCGATGCAACGCTGGAGCCCACGCTGAGATTTCACAGCCCTGGCCCAAAATGCCAAACCCCCCCATCCCAGGGCACGGCAGGCGTCGGCTGGGAGAGCTGCTTCCTTCATGGGTCTACCACGTTCCCTGGATGATTCCTGGTCTCAGCCACGGGAAGAGCTGCCAGCTTCTCTGCCCAAGAAGATGTGGAGCAGGAGAATAAAGAGAAACCGAGAGAAGAGCTGCCAGGAGGCCCTGATCCAGGTGGCAGCGGGCAGACAGAGCTCAGGAGTGGAGAACAGGGAGACAGACGCACCTTCAATCAGCCCTGCCTGAGCAGCAGCCGCCTGCCCCGTGCCTGGTGCCACAGCACCCACGGGAGACGTGTCGCAAGCCTCTGTGGGGGTGAGCTGGAGCCCGGCCTCTCCCGCAGCAGCGGGGAGCTCCCACTCCCCCAGCGCGGGGCTCCGCCAAAGCTTTCGCGCCTCGTCCTGGGAGGGGGCGGCCGCAGCACGGAGCCCCGCCGGGAACGGCAGCGCAGCAGGAGAGGGGGCAGCTGGCACCGAGCTGAGCAGCGGGGCTGCACACCCCCGCCGCCGCTGAGCCGCACGGGCTGCTCCCACTCCCGGCGTCCCTTCCACCGCCTCCGTCCCGGCGGCATCCCCCACGCGCCCGTCTGCTGCCACCCGCTCCATCCACCCCCGCGCCAAGAGCTCCCAGCTCATCCCATCCCACCCGCCCCAAAGCTTTCCCAAGAGCCCCAAAACCTTCCCTGGCAGGGACACAGATTCTGCCCAGTTGTGCAGAAGCACACCTGGAGAGTCTCGATGGCAAGCGTGCCAAAAGGTGCCTCTGTCCCGCGTCCTGCTCCTGCTATCCGCATCCAGAGGCTGCGACTGTGAGCACACACAGAAAAAGGGACAGACAGGCAGACAAGGCTCCATTTGATGTCACCACTTCTAGCGCTGCCTTGATGGAGGGCACGGAGAAGGCAGCACAGCCATCTTGGGACTCAAAAAAAGCCCAAACCCGGCAATTATTTACCCAGGCGAGATTTGAGGAGATGGGGTTTCAGCAGAAAAAAAGTGGTTTTAAAAGAAAGTACCTTCCAAAGAAGGATCCAAGCTGAAAAGCTGAAAGCCTTGCTTTAATTTTATCCTGAAGATTAAAGGGCACCACAGAGTGTTCTGGGGGCCAGACAGGAGTCCAGCATCACAAGCTCCTCTGATAGCTCCTAGAAAAACCTGCAATCAAGTCACCTGTAAAGGCTTCTCCTGAGGTTTAGAGGGCTCGGAGGAGACCAAGGCTCTCTGGGCGAGCACCACCTGAGATGCTGCCAGACTGCCCCTGCCTCGAGAGCATCTGCCCTGCAAGAGTCAGGACAGAGAAGGAAAAATTGAGGCACGGATGAGGGATACGACTCGCTCAAAGACTTCGGAAAAAGTCAAGGGTAAGCCAAGAACAAAGCAATGGGCTGGGAGATCCAGTTACGAGACAACACAGCCTAATTACAGCCTGGCTCTGGGTGCTTTGTGAGAGCAAAATCCAAGCCTACGTGCTCCGCAGGCTGGGGACGGCGGCTCCAGGGCACAGAACCCTGTGGGGACAGCCCTCTGCCCTGCGCCAAAGGCTCTGGGCATGAGCTGAAGCTCTTCTCCCCCAGCTTCCCATCTCATCAGCACACGCTGGGCACGGGCTACGCCGGCAGCACGAAGCGCTGAAGCGCGCGGCAAGCTCACCCCTTTGAGGAGGCACCCAAAGACAGCACAAACATGACCCCCTTGCCTCGCCTCGCTTCGTCACTCCTGTCCCCCAGCTCAGATGCAGAGACCTAAACCACAGCACTCATCCTCAATGAGTCGGGACACCCAGTAATTAAGCAGGGGAGGAGGTAGGATCTTGGGGACAATGTCCCAGGCGGGGCCTTGCACGCAGCTCTGTGCACACATCTAGACCGGGAAGACCCCTGCCAGCTGCAAACGCACCTCTGGGCACAGAAACTGCATCTCCTTTCCTCACCCGGCCCAAAATCCAGCTCACGCCAGGCTGGGCACACACCAGAGGCCCAAGGCACCCATCCGGGCACCCATCTGAGCCTCCAGGACCCACACGGTGCACTCCCCAGGGCAGCTGGGGTGAAAAGCCTCAGCTGTAAGGGCCAGTAAATATTTTATGCACCTTCCTCTCATTTCTAAGAAACGCTTCACTCCTCCCCACCTCCCCACTCCTTTCAAAGCTGCTTTAGGTCTATTTTTAGGAGGTCTGGGGGCTGCTGGATGGGTGCTGTCCCCTGTGGCACCTCTGATAGGAGAAGCAGCAAAGAGATGCTCATGGCCCTCACCCTGCTGGGGCAGTTCAGCTGCTCAGCCGGAGGATTTTCAAGCTGCTTTGTGGAGGGAGGGAGGGATGGATAAAGCCTGGAACCTGTAGTCCTGCTGTCGGTGGCTCAGGAGCAGATGAGGAGAGCACTGGAGGTTGTGGTCATTCTCAAAACCCAGACAGCCTCACCAGGATCCCCTTACGGGGACCAGCAGCAAAGCCTTTGGGGCACGTAGCCCACGAGCAGTGGCAGGGGTCACAAACAGCCCCGGTGCTCCCAGCGGGCAGTGCCAGACGGGCTTCTGCAGGTCAGACTGCTAAAAATTGAGGCGCTGAAAGGTGATAGGGGTGTTGGTGGCCGGAGTTTCCTCCTCGTCTCTCTTCGAGGAAGCAGGATAACATCAGAAGGACAAGCGGAGGCGGTGGCTTGTCCTCAGCCCTCGCCGCCGCCTCCTGCCCTGTGCCCAGCTCCGCTCAGAGCACGACAGCTGGTTCATCCGCAGCCTCGGAGGGTGCCAAGCTGTGCTTTGGGCTCCTGCAAAAAATAAATCTTCTTATCAGCATGGTGCAACAAGTCCTTCCAGGAAGGAGCTAGCTCGGAACTCGCTCAGCTGCCCTCCTCGGCGCTCTGTGAGTGTGTCTCAAGGCTGGGCCAGGGCTCGCACGGCAGTCGGGCAGCATCCGGAGAGTCCAAATTCAGGAGGACTTTCCTCCTCGAAACAGGCTGCGAGACTCAGGGCTGGGATGCCGGAGAGGAAGAGAAGTGACAGGAAATCCCAAACCAGAGGAAAATTCAGCTTGTTCTGGGTCAAATGCAGAGGAGGAAGCGGAGACACAAGCAGAGGCACAGGGTGAGGAGAGCCCTTTCCAGAGGAGCAGCCCAAGAGGTCAAGTCTGTACAAGGCTTCTGGGGACTCACAATGCTTCGATTCTGATGCTGAAGGTTAAAACTCCAGAGATGACCAAGGGACAACTCCCGAAAACCTCGGGGGTCTTCCCCAAAAGGGTTCAGAGGACGATGAGCCAACGACTCTCTGAAGCAGAGCAGTCCCAACGGCAGGCAGGACCAGCAGCCACCACCTCCCATCACTGCGCAGACAAAAAAGATCCATCCTGGGCACTGCAGACGTCACCTTCACTTCGGAGGAGGTGGCCGAGGGCAGCAGCTGAGCCAGGGAGCACCGACCCACCCGGCCAGACAGGGAGGGCAGATATTGAGCTCCTGTGGTCAGAGCCCTCCATGGAAGAGCAGCCCTTCCTCGGCGGTAAAACCAATTACGGGAGGAATGAGAAGAGCAGCATTTTGATGGATGCTCCCAGGTTGGCAGCAACGTGGGGATGCAGAGGCCACCATGGCGAGAAGACCAGGAGGGGGTGAGCCGTGCTGCTCGGCCCCCGAGCTTCCTAAGCGAGCCCGTGCTGAGCCTGCTGATGGTCAAACTGCTCCCAGGATGCACGCTGGATCCTGCCCGCTCCCGTTCTTGCTCTGACACCGCAGGGAGAAGAGTAGAAGGGCTCATCTGAACCGTACTCAGCACGTGCTTTGCCACACGTGGTGCCATCACCGCCCTGGTACCCCGAGAGAGCTGGTGAAAAGCTGCATCACCTCCTGCTGAAATCCAGTCAGGACAGTGGCAGCTCTTTACCCCTCGGGGGGTGGAAGAGGCTGCCCCATCCTCACGGGAATTTAGGGTGCTGCCCTAAACCCCCCACCCCATGCAGGGAGGTCAAGGGGCTGCTTCAGGAGACCCTTCAGAAATCCCTGGGCAAGAAACACTGTCGGGTACTAACAGACGCCGGGTTACATCCAAACCGCCACCATTTTAGAGCTCTGAACAGAAACAGTCACATACAAAATAATAATAATAATAATACATGGATTTGCTTCTTGCTTTATTTGTCCGCTAGGCAAGCGACTCTGCACCCAGACAGTGGTAGGAGAGCAGGAACATGTCCCCAAGACACCCTCTCCCTGCTCCAAAAATGTATTCATTATCCCCCGGCGGTTTCTGGCAGGGCGGAGAGATCGCTCTCCGATTAGAGATGTTTATCAGTAAGCTATAATGAAGGTGGGACACTGACACTGTGATGAATATTATATTTCAGGAAAATTTAAATGAAATGATCCATCATGCCCAGCAGAAGATCAGCAACACCTTCTGCCAAGCACCCGCGCCAAGCGGAGCGGCTCCTCGGCCGAGGCTCCGCTTTGGAGACCTGCGGTCACCTTGACTCGCCGCTCCGGTGGAAAAAACAGTGGCAACAGATAAAAGAAAAGCACTTTGTATTTCCAAGGGCACGGAGCGGAGCAGCAACACCAACCCGCTCACTTGCCTCCTCTAGCACACCAGCGAGTCATCCCCCGTGCATCCCCCACGCGCAGCTTCTGGCCAGCATCGGGACAACCCGCGTTTCATTCACTTGAGTGCCTGGTGTCCAGCACACCCAGAAATAGAGCGCCCTCGGAAACAGGACGTCGTTCAGGCAGGATGCGGAGGGGAAGGGTCACGGAGAGGCTTTTCCCTGAAGTGAATTATCGCGGCCGGCTCAATGGAAGCAGGAGGTTTGGCCCTCCTGGGAGGAAGCGATCAGAAACCACTCTCCCTCCCAGCGCGGCTAGCTCACGTTTTGCTACCTGTTGCGCTCTGCAATCAGGCAAAACCCGCTGGAAGAGCGCGAGAAGATGCTACAAAGCAAGAGTGGGTGCAGCGGCGCACGCAGGGCGGGGACGCCAGGAACGCTTCGAGCTGCTGCTGCAATCCAGACACGAAGGCATTACACATTCATCTGAATTTTAACTACAGAGCACGATGACTGGCACCCTCACAACTGCCACAGCGGCCTCGGCACTCCAGCTTTTATGGTAATTCACAGGGAGTTACCCACAAGGCACTGCAGAGATTTTCTTGGCAGCCATCCTAAACTAATTTTTATAGGTTAGTGTACGGTTAGACATAAACGGTTAAGGAAAATAAAATGGCGACTCGGAGGGAAGGGACCAAGCAAGAGGTTTCCGTGACGCTCTGCTCAAAATGCCACGAGGCCGAGGGCCGGGTCACCATCAGCCACCCCACGGCAGGGACTGAGAGACAGAAACACTGGTTGGTTCATGAACTGGTTTGGACTGGTCACCACGATGCCCAGCCCCGTGCATCGCTCCTGCACCAGTGCCTCCGGGTTTCCAGAGCATCCCTGTGCCCTTTGCAGGGTGTTCAGCTCAGTCAGGTCACGCCGGGCCAGGAGACAGCACCACCATCCCCCTGCCGGCTCCCAGGGGACCCAGCAAGTGCCTGCCTGCAGCGATGGGTGCTGGGTTCCCCCAGGGTGTCCAAAGGGGTCTCATGCCCCAACTAGCTGCCAGGAGGGGACAGGAGCAATCCCAGAGGACAACAACTTGGTGGTGGAAACCACAGCACCCTGAGGAACACCTTTAGTGTGCCTTGACACCAAATCCTCTGCCACCGACCCTGCCCTGGGCACGTCCCCTCCTGCGGGGAGGAAAGGACAAATTGGGCCCCACCTGCCTGGAGCTGCCAGTGGGACGCGGTTCTGCCCATCACCTTTGCCTCCTGCACATCCTGAGCCACGCAGGGCGGAGGTGACACGGCAACTTCACGTGGTGACTGGAAACTGCTGCTCAGCTTCCGACTCCCCTTCGCAGCCGATGGAGAGAAAGAGCCGAAGCCGCTGCCAGCGAGCGACAGCAGCAAGGGAAACAAAGGGAAGAAGCAGCAGGAGGGAAACCTCGATCGGTGCAAGCCAGAAGCAACACCCATCTACGTTTCATGGGTACCAGAGCAAACACTTGATGATATCAGAGCGGAAGATTAGTTTAAAAGAAAGAAATCCCCAGTTGCTGCCGGTTTCGCATGCATGCACACACACACGGCTACAAGCAGGTAGTCTGTCCATCTCCGCTGTCTTCACAAAAGCAAAATGGAGGGAAGCGTGATCAAGGCTATTAAGGCAAGAACCCTTCAGATTTAAATCATCTGTGAAATTATCAGCAGCTTTAATTTGGATACAGGGACACCACGAAGAAGAAAACAATTAAGCCGCAGCTCAGAGGGAGAGATGGCGAGATACGGCTCAAGCACCACAAAGAGACATCGCGCTGCATTTCAGACCACGCTGCTCTTTTCCCCGAGATGGGATTACTGCGCTTTGAGAAGCTCCGCAGAACCCAGCACGCTGTGTCCTGCCTCTGTTCCATCTCCTTCGGTGGCTGCAAGCGAGGGAGATGGAGAGGACCGTGCCTCCAGCCTTGTGCCTCCTGCACCCACAGCACGTGGTCAGCCCGTGTGACTCTGCAGCGCATCGTGTGTCAACTGCCCACAAACAGAAATGAAAAGGGGGGAAAATAACCCCCTGAAAGCAGCATTATGTAGTCACGACATTTCTGAAGTTACGATCTGGTGTAACTCAACTCATCCCTCAATCGGGCGTGTAAATCCATCACCTTTCCCAGCAACACAGAGGCAAGCCCCAAAGAGTGAATCAGTCGTAGTCTGGGTGGACCAGCTTACCTGTTGTGCTCTTAAACTGGCTCACTAGAGGAAATTCAATGCTCAAAAGTCAGCCCCCAGATGCATTCCCACCTTCACATCCCTGTGAACCACATCTGAAATGCTCCAAGAACAAACGGGAGAGATGGCAGCAGGAGGGGCAGAGTCCCCCAGACACTTTGCTCCCCATGTACGGACTCACATGCAATTGCTTGCTACTCAAACGGGCTTAAAAGTCCCCCTGCAGAGAGACCTTGCTTGCAAACCACCCTCAGGACCCACCACACTTTACAAATCGTGGCTGTGGCTGAACCAGCCACCATCGGAATCTGCTGCCTGCAGCCCCACTGCCCCCCTGCTACCGTCCACCCTCCCACCTCCCAAATTGCACCTTTAAAAGCCACTTCACCTTGCGGTTTCCTCCTCCATTAGGATGTCCCCGCAAAGATGGGGGTACCCCAGTCGCTTGTGAGGTCCCAGCCAAGGCGTGATGCAAACCAGCACCGTGTAGAGCATGGACCTACGAAATGAGGCTGTAAACAAGTGATTCAGCTGCTGCTTTGCAAGACCAGCCCCAACACCGTGGCAGGAGCAGAGACCTCCAGGAGCTGGGCAGAAAGAGCCATAGGCTCCCTAACCCAAACCACCCCACAGCCCCGATTTAATCTGATTTATGCAAACGCTAAACCAATTTAGGTGTGCACATCGCACGCGTCGCCTGGCCCAGTTTAATTTGATAGGTTTTTAAACCTGTTTAGACAAACTAAGATCTGCTTTCTAATCTAGAGCAGCTCTTAATTGTGCGAGGGTTGCCAAGGAACTAGAGCGCGGACGCTGTGACAGATCCTCTTTGTACGACAACACGCGCACGGCGACGGCCTGAGCTCTACCATACGGAGGAAGGCACCGCTAAAAATCACAGAGCTCTCTGGGCTGGCCACGCTCACGCAGCGGAGCTCAAAACCCCGTCTACTCCCCCAGGAGCTGCGCAAAGGCCACCTCCAGAGCTTTCCAAAGCCAAGACGCACGAGGCCAGGTGAGTTCCGAATAGCCCAGGGCTGCAGCACGCTGGGACTGCAATGTGGCAAAGCCTCACTCGACCAGGGCAAGGGATGGGAGTCTCTGACAGGGCCAGCGAGTCCAAGGGGTAGGGAGAAATCCCAGTACTGGGTCCTGGTGTCCCCCTCATCCCCACCTCTTTGTCTCTAGAGACAGAGCAGAGCCTTGGGGAATCTGCATCCCCTTTGATATGCTCAGGTCTGCATCCAGCCTGTGCCGCTCTCCTCTCCTGGGGGGGGTTTCACGGGCTCCTTCCTCACACCTGGACATCCTGGGGGACACAAACACCTCCCCGTTCTCCTCCTCTGCTGCCTCCTCCCAGGGGGGCTGTGCCCAGCACGTGTTGCTCACACGCGTGTGTGGGAGCCACACGCCGGCCGCGCCTGCCCTCGGGAGCCGGTGGGAGGACGGGAGCCAAAAGGCTTCACTGATTAAAAAAAACAATAAAATGAACTAAAGTTTAAAGAACCTCACGCATCCCAACCAGCTCCTTCCCATGGAATGGCAAGAGAGCAACACGGGCTGAAAATTGAGGGGTTTGGGTGGTACTGGGGCTGAACTGGGACATGACCATCCGAGATGGGCTCTGCGCGCAGGACGCGCGGCTCTGCAAGGGCTCGTTTGGACGAGCAGCAAATAATCCGAGAGCACAGGCAGCTATTGCAACGGGAACGCCAAGCTCCATAAATTACTAAGCCAAGACAATGATGCCCAAGCTAGAAAAAAAAAAAGAGAAAGAAAAAAAGGTCGGAATTACGTTGGATCAGACCCAGAAGTCTGGAGGGTTTACAAGTTGAAGGATAGGGAAGGAAAAAAAAAGACAATTTCCAGTTTGCTAGGCTGGTGTCAAAGGAGAAAAATAAAAATCAGTCAAGTTATAAAGCGAACAATCAGAAAGAGAGGACAAGAGGAAAAGAAAAGAGGCTAACAAACAGAGCCCTCAGATTGTTCCAGCTTATTGTGTAATAAACTGCAAAAAGGAAGCTGGTCGGAGCTTTACGACTTCAGGGCTAGCGCGTTTAAAATCCACAACAAATTTTAAAAACTAATCCTGTTCTAGCCAGCAGCTTCCCAGGCGGCACTCGCGACCCCGCTCCTCTGCCTGCCCTCTGCACCAGCGGCAGGACAGAGCTCCACGGGCAGAGGGAGCTGGGTTCAGGGGAAGGGATGAGCTGAAGTAGAAAGTGAGGAACATCTTTGAAGCAATGATATTTAACTGGAATCACTACCAGATTTTTCTTTTTTGGGGAGGGGTTAAAGATTTATGAATAATATGCATGTTCTTATCAACTCACATAAGAAGAATTTAAAGCTCAAAGTTCAGCAAGTGGGGATTAAACTGCTTAAGCAGCACCTTTTTAATGCGACCGAATAACCTCTCTCCTTACCACAGGCTCGCACCGCCCGCACTGACCCAGGTTAGATCTGGCTTCGCTTTATCTCCGTATCCTACATGCACGATTTTATTATCTCTGCAACGCAAAAGAAAACCCGTTTTAGTCGGGAACAAAAAGGATTTGAACAAAATCCACAGGCCAGGGGCGACACCTCACATCCAGCGCGGCCACTGGCCACCCGCACAGCCGCGTACGCCACGTGGAAAAGCGGATTAACAGTTCAACGTGCGTCTGCTACCTTCAGTTATTCTGCAACAAGGTGGGTGGCTGGATGGGACCTCCAACCCCCCTCCACGGGACCTCCAACCCGCCTCCATGTCAGGTTCAAGCCTATTGAACCCTGAGCTCCACAGCCAAAGGGATCCATCCAGACCCACTGCCAGCCCAGCTCAGTCCACCCACCACTGGGGTATCTTTTGAGACATCAAAGCAGCATCAGGTGGGATGGTTTCCCACCTCCAAGACAACTCTGAGGTTTGTAGCCCAAGCCCTTGGGGCAAGCAAGAGCTGTTCCTCTGCTATGAAGTATCACAAACCCCGCCCCCCCCGCCTCCTCCAGCCTCAGTTTCCCCTGAGCGTGGCCACATCACCTCCTTGGACATCCCATCTGGCTGGACCTCAGGTGTCTCTTCACCCTCATTCCCACCTCTCCCCTCAAAAAAGCAGGAGAATTAAGGGTTTAACAAGAACCCACCGTCCTGGAGAGAGAGAGTAAAGGCACATTTTTCCTCTCCTCCTTCAGCAACGCGTCACAACCGTTATCCTTCAGCATCCAGACAAAAACAGCAGAGCAAACCCGCTCCCCTCGGGGCGAGGCGGAGAAGAAACCACGCCAAAATTCTGCCTTTCCCAAAATCACGCTTGGAAAACACTGAGGACCAGACACCCAGGAGGCACCAAGGACCTGAAGCCATCCTGCCAAACGAGGCCGATGCCAGAAGACAACTACAAGACGCCTCAAGAAGCTCCTGCCCCCCAACACCTCCAGCTGGGGGGGACCCCTCGGGCAGCCCCCGCGTTCCTCGGCGGCGCCGTGGCAGCTGGAAGCTCCTCTCGCATTACTCAAAGTATTTATGACTTTTTTTTTTTTCCCCCCCTGTTAGAAATACGGGCCCTCGCCACGCACAGGAAGGAGGAGGAGAGTGCCAGCAAGCTCGTTAATTTATAAGTCAATCTGGCAGGGAACAATTAACAGCTTTCCCTTGATTTTCTGTGGGTTGGCAGGAGGAGGGAGGGGCACCTTTCCCAGGGAGGGCAGGAGGGTCCCTGCATCCACACGCATCCTGCCCTGCCCAACCCAAGCAGCTTCGTGCTCACGACCCAAATACAACCTTTTTTCCTCCCCACATCAATCTGAGAACGTGGACAAACAGCTTCATCCCCCAGCCCGGGAGGGACCCCGTGCAGGTGACACCGCCGGCTCCCCCAGCCCAGCGTGGGCACAAACCCCCCAACTCCACATTTTCTAAGGCAAAAAAAACCCCCCCAACTCCATCCCTAATGTTTTGCTGCTCAGGACACAGGTGCCATCGGAGTGGAGCTGCGAGGCAGCACTGACAGTCGGGGAGCAGAGGTGGGAGCGCGCACGGGGAAGGTCCCCTGCAAATGTAGCTGGGGGTGAGTCCGAGGAGCGGACGGGGACATGCTCCAGGCTCACCCAGCCCCGAGAAAGGGCTGGAAACTCCCCACCCCCCAACCAAACCTGATTTTTCCTCCCCATTGCAACAAGCACAAAGCCTCCCAAGGACCAACACCCAAAGAGAAGGGATGTCCCCACCCCAGGAGGGCGCAGCACCCACCGGGAGGCACCACCCGTCCCCGCAGAGCCCAACACCCCCTCCACGGCTGTCACCTCTTCACCAGCATTTTTCCCTCCCCACCTTATCCTACATCTACACCATTTGCTTCCCCAGGAAGAATCGAAATGGGATCCTCCCAATGAAACACAAACACCACCATCGTTACTCATATTTTAGGGGATTTTTTTTCCACCCTTTAGGGGGTTTTTTCCACCCTCCGTGGCACAAGTTTTGGCTCAGGGATACCGGGGCTCCGAGGGGAGCTCCCACCAGCCGCAGGATGGCCCCAGGGCTCAGGATTTCAGCTGAAATCCCCGACAGCAGGTGGAAAACAGCCAAACCCAGGGGTGTCCCTTGGTCCCCGAACCAGCTGCACCTTGTGGAAGAAGCAGGTTTGGCACAGCTACCCTCCTCATCCCCCCAACGAGGGGTCTTGGGGAGTTTTGGGGTGACCTGGGTCCCTTCCCTCCTGCCGTCACCAGCACCGAGGCACCACACAGCGAAGCAAAACCCACTTCTCGATGTGCTCCGGAGCTGGCGGAGAGGACAAGGCACCCCTGGGGCCACCCACCTGTGTCAGTGGTGGGGCAGGGGCCACATCCCCAGGCTGCGGCATCGCTTTGCCAGCGCCGTGGGGAACGCTCCGGTGCTGATGTTGCTCCGGGAGCGACACCGGTTTCACCACCGGAGCATCCTCAGCGCACGCGGATGCCGGGAGAAGGATGGAGAAGCCACCGATGGCACCGGGAGGGGACAGGGGCCCCACAGGTGGTCCCCACAATGCTGCTCGGATGATGATGGATAGATAGAACCCCCCCACATCCCACCCCGGTGGGGGTCAGCGCCTGGCACCAAGCACCCGCTCGCCTGCTGGGATCATAGTCGGGAAGAGGGGATGGGGAGGACACAGGGAGTGATGCGAGAGCACAGCAGGGATGTGGGGCTGCACTGTCCAGACGGTGGGGAGGGGGAACCGGTACCAGTGTGGGATGGAGCAAGTAGCACTGCCCGGGTACCGGGACACAGATTGTATGCCAGATAGCAGGACAAGGCTCATCCCGGTGACCAGCACCGGGGCTGGGATGGAGCATCGCCTGGGTACCAGGGCACGGAGCATCACCAGGGTACCAGGGTTTAGAGCAGAGCGCATCCCCGGTACCAGGGCGCAGAGCATCACCCAGGTACCGAGGTTTAGAACGGAGCACGTCCCCGGTACAGGGGCACAGAGCATCGCTCGGTTAGCGAGGTAAGGAGCACATCCCCGGTACCGGGGCATGGAGCATCACCTGCGTGCTGGGGTTTAGAACGGAGCACGGAGCAGATCCCTGGTACCGAGGGGTGGAATGCAGCACGGAGCACATCCCCGGTAACAGGGCACGGGATGCAGCACGGAGCGGATCCCGGGTACTGGGGCACTGAGCATCACCTGGGTACCGGGGTTTATAATGGAGCACGGAGCATATCCCCAGTACTGGGGTGTGGGATGCAGCATGGAGAAGATCCCCGGTACTGGGGCATGGAGCATCACCCAGGTACCGGGGTTTAGAAGGGAGCATGGAGCATCACTCAGGTGCTGGGGTTTATAATGGAACACGGAGCACATCCCCGGTAACAGGGCACGGGATGCAGCACGGAGCAGATCCCCGGTACCGGGGTTTAGAAGAGAGCATGGAGCATCACTCGGGTACCGGGCTTTAGAGCAGAGCCCGGAGTGCACCCCCGGTACCGGGGTTTAGAAGAGAGCATGGAGCATCACTCGGGTACCGGGCTTTAGAGCAGAGCCCGGAGTGCACCCCCGGTACCGGGGTTTAGAAGAGAGCATGGAGCATCACTCGGGTACCGGGCTTTAGAGCAGAGCCCGGAGTGCACCCCCGGTACCGGGGTTTAGAAGAGAGCATGGAGCATCACTCGGGTACTGGGGTTTAGAGTGGAGCACGGAGCAGATCCCCGGTACCGGGGTTTAGAGCGGAGCCCGGAGCGCACCCCCGGCACCGGGGTGTGGAATGCAGCACGGAGCAGATCCCCGGTACTGGAGCATGGAGCATCACTCGGGTACCGGGGTTTAGAGCAGAGCCCGGAGTGCACCCCCGGTACCGGGGTTTAGAAGGTAGCCCGGAGTGCATCCCCGGTACCGGGGTACGGAGCAC
>WEIS01020980.1:14390-25104 GCA_013389965.1 Todus mexicanus | reverse complement strand
TCTGTGATTCTGTGATTCCTGTGCTCCCTCCAGGCTCTGTTTTTATTTCCCGCTGCAGGAGGGACAGCACCGACCTGCTCCCCCAAATGAAGCAGGGCTCGGTGCTCCGCTCTGCCACCCCTGCCTGGCTTTGGGTCCAGTCGAATTCGGAATCCCAGCTCGGGTACCACTCACCCACCCCAGTGGGGAGGATGCTGGGGGGTCTCACCAGCCCCCTGGTCAGCAGCGGGGGGACACCAGCACCTTTGGGGTGATTTGGGGCTGGATCCAGCCCCGGCAGCGTCCCCTCCTTGCCTTCACCCCTCACCCTGGCCACTCTCCGTCTCTCGTAGGATGTGGGGATCCTGTTGTTCATCACAGGGGGGGTTTTGGGGGCCAGCCCCTCCCAGCGCCGTGGGGCTCCACTGGAGGCTGTCCAACCCCCTCAGGTGTCTCTGGCATCTCACTGCCCCTTTGCCCCCATCCCCCTCAATCCTCCCACCCCACAGAAAGCGGCACTTTGGGGCCACCCACGCGCTTCTGGCCAAGCCCCTCCATGCCCAGCCTGTCCCAGGGGATGCTACTGGGAGGCGACCAGCGCGGGGGCAAGGCGAACGCGGCGGCGTTTCGCCTCCGACAGCTGACAAGTCATTTAGTCATCGGGGGGGAAGCTGCGGAGAGGCACAAAGGGATCGAACCTATTTAAAACCCAGCCAGGTGTGCAAACAAGTTTATCCTGTTGTAACAGCTAACGCGGGAATCGGGGGCTCGGGAAAGGTTACGGCAGCCGCCTGGTTATTTCGGGCTCCTTGGGAGACGTGACATTTAGTGCCTGTGTTTGCCGGGGCCGTGGGACTCGCTGGGACCCTCAGAGCTGCTGCCTTTGCCCCACCGAGCCCAGGGCTGCGTTTCGCTGCCCTGCGCCGCCGTTGGCCTCATCCTGCCCCTTCACCCCTCCTCGCCCCAGCCGCTGATGGCTCCCTGAGGGACTTGGCTTTGCTTTCAGCTTTTACTGCAGCAGCTGTCTAACATTTGTTTGCTGTTTGGAAACAGGAATTACGGCGCTCGGCGAAAGGCAGGGATCCTCCGAGGCTGCTGCCGGCAGCCGGCACAGCCCCAACCTGCCACCCCGGCTGCTCCAAAAGGTCCCTCCTGCTATGGGTGGCCTTTTGCAGCCGAGCTGTGATTGCACCCCAGGGAGTGAGAGCCCGGCTGGGGGGGATTTAGCCATGCTTCTGCCCAGAGCGCTGCTTATTTCTGCTTTTGAGGATCCCTGCTCTTGCCAAGGCGTCCTCGCACCCCTGCACCGGCACCACCTGGTCCAGCGCACCATTGGGAGCCCACCAGCATCGCGAAAGGACGCGGATGGGGCTTTTCCCCCTCCTCTTCCCGCTGATCACACCAGCCTAAGGTGAGGCAGGGATTTGTCACCACAAGGAAGGGTCTGCGCGGGAACCGCAGCGGGACGTGTTTCACCGAGAGGGTTGGAGCCGGTTTGGGGGCTGTGACACATCTCCATAGGCGCCGGGGCTCTCTTCTCGCTGGCAGCTGCACATAAATCTGCCGTCAGCCGCAACTGTGTCACAGATGTCCCAGGACATGAATTTTTTCTCCAGTTTTAGTGCCGGCGTAAAGCTAAATTATGGTACTTGTCAGCGTTAGCAAAAAGCGGCATCTCCATCCTGCCCGTAAAAAGCGCAGCGGTGGGACCCGGAGGCTGGAAGAGACGGAGGAGAGGTGGCTCAGCTCTCATTTTGTGGAAATTATCGGGACCAGAGTGTTGTGCTGTGGAGCTGAGACTGGTGGTGGTGGGTCAGCTATGACTTAGGTCACCAGCACCTCGGCCACGGGAAGCTCTTCCCTACCCCTCCACCTCCCTCTGCAGTGTCAGCAAGGACCAGCAACACGCTCAGTCCCCTCTTGGAGCCTGTGGCTGGTCCATCCTGTGGTGAGGATGATGGAAGCTGCATTCGAGCTAAATCCAACCCAGAAACTCTTACAGCACCTGCCAGGGCTCAGGCACGGACACCTTGGGAAGCTCTGGAGGTCTGCCCCTCCGCTCTACGGCTGTTGGCGCAGAGCACCAGCCCCTCGCTGCCGGGACATGTTGATGCTATTAAAGCATCTTAGGAAGAGCAGGAGCGGAAGAGTTTTACACCTTCGCCAAACAATGCTCAAGAAGGAAATGAGCAGCCAGCGATTGTAATTGAGATGGATGAAAGGGCGGCCGGCTTCCCCCAAAGCGTTTCAGGCAACATACTTGAGAAGAATATGAAGTGCTGCTGCTCTCTAAAGATCGCCACGCTGCGGCTAAATTATTAATGACTAGGAATGATTTCATATTTAATCTAAAGACTATTAATTACACTGCAGAAGAGCAACACGCCATCCTGAGAGCCCCTCTCACCAACTGAATAATTTAGTGATGCCCCATATTTTACCTCAATGTCAAGGCGGGCGGCGATGCGCCTCCCGCCTGTGCAGCCCGCCGGCTTTTGGGGCAGACGCCGGCGTCCCGAGGGGTACCAGCGACCTCCGAGACCCCAGCCTGAAGAAGGGCACTGGGCAGAGGGGAGGGTACGTGGGGCATCCATGGGGCTGGGACCACAACCACCCTCCCACCCCAGCCGGGCTCGGAGCCCAGCGGCAGCCCCAGCTGTGCAAAGGCTGATGACAGATGTTTATTTGTCCCGGATTATTTGCTGATCGCAGTTACGGTGATCCAAGATGATCATTAAAAAGGGCAATGGGCTGTTTAATACTAATGCTCGGAGCGCGCGGTGCGCCTGGCGTTATGAGGATGCTTAAGCGTGAGCCCAATTAAGTCCCTCGCATCCCTCCAGGATTTACCCCGGTTGTGCAAACTATCAGGCGAGCTCCAGGCTGCTGGTTCTCGCAGGAGCTCCTGGAGCCTGGCGGCTCTGCTAGAGCCCCATTTCTATCCTGAAGCTAAATTAAAATCCTATTGTGCCGGTGCTGCTAATATTTCCTGCTCTTGTTTCCAACAATTAAATTGTGACATTCTGCCAAAACACACGGGGAAATGAGAAAAACGCTCTCGATCGGCTGGAAAGAGGAAGGGGAATCCTCCCGGCTGCCTCCTGCCACCCAGGCACTGCGGGGACGGTCGCGGGTGAAATGGCTCCTGATGGGCAAGGCAGCGGCGGGTGGAGGTGGGTGTTCAATGTCCGCTGGCGGCGTGTGTGGGAAGCAGGACTTGAAATGCAGAATTGAATGGTTTTTTCTTATTCTTTTAGGAAAAATATCTGTGAATTGGGTCCGTGTGGTACCAAAAGGCAAAACACTGATTCTAAGGAAGGACCCAAAGGATGATTTCCATCACTGCTGCCCCCAGCACCACCAGTGGCCTCATTCTGCAGCCCTTCTCACGCAGGTACTGTCACCTTCTTTTAAATACCTCCCCGATTTCTAATTCTCTTTCCCCCCTTGTCTCTCCTCCCCTGGCCATTGCTCACCCCAATGCTTCCAGGGGTCGCCTGCTCCACACCACTTGCAAACCCTCTAGTGTCCCCATAGCGACGCCTCCCTGGTCAATGTGAGCACAAAAGGAGCGGTGAGGACCCAGAGAGTGCTGAGGTCCCCTGTGGTGGGACTGCCAGGGACCAGCATCTGGAGAGCCGCGTGTCCCACCAAGCTGGTGAGAGCAATTTAACTGGTGGGGGAGGGAGAAAGAGGGGAGGGGGGGCGGAAAAAGGCTGTTTATGAAAGAAATGACTATTTGGTCATGGCTTAGAAGTTGGTACTTAGAAATTCCATGAATTTTAAAATAAAAGACGTCGTGAGATTTGAACTTTCTTTTGAATACTCGCAAACTGCAGGGCCTAATACCTTCCCCGGCCATTACGGAGCTGTGCTGGCAAGCGGCGGGCGCTAAGTACCGCACTGATAGAGCAGTTACACACCGTAATAGAATTGTGTTTGGAGAGGCTGCAAAGCCAGGTAGAGAGCCCATCCATAAACAAGGCCATTACCAGCCAGGGTAAGCGGTGATAGAATTTCATGAATATCCCCACAAAAAAAGCTTTTGTATATTTATAACAACCTACAGAGTCGTTTGGAGCACAGTCAGGGGCCTGGCGGAGCGATTCCAGAGCTAAATTGTACAACAGACCCGCGTGTCTTGGCGCTGGGGCGTCAGCGCAGCCGCTGCGGGTGGAGCTGGATGGGGCTGAGAGGTCCTGGGGGCTGCAGGGGGGAGCGAGGCGGCGCCGGCTGGGCGCCCTCCTGCCCACCCACAGCACCAGAGTGTGCCAGCAATGACAGCCTGACCACGGGGGTTTCCAGTTTCCAACGTAAGATGCTCTGGTTTGAAGATGATCCTCTGTTTGCAGGGAAGGGGAAGCACAAGGGCACTGCAGGGATGGAGGAGGGAGCAGGAGGAGGGATTGCTCCTCTGCTGTCTGACTGGGGAAGTTGTTAAGGGGCGAGAGACAGACGTTTTCATGTCTCAATAAAAAAAGAAAGGAATTTGGAACCTATTGGTCTTGAAGCATCAGGACAGGGCTCCTGAGGCGCTTCGGAGCTGCACACAGAGATGGCTCAGAGGTTGGGTGAGCGGCACAGCGAGGCACCGGCTCAGACGGATGAACACAGATGAGATCCTGTGCTGGAGCTGTTGGGTGCAGACAGATCCTGGTACTTCCCTCAGCTGCTTTGCCAGTGATCCTGCAGCGGATCCCACGGCACTCCTGGGACAGGCTGTCAAACACAAGCGGGACACACGTGTGTGCTGCTGGAGCCCGGGCAAGGAACAGTCGCATGAGCCAGCGCCCCAAGAAGCCTCCGCAAGAAATCCACACTCTCAGTCTCTGCAACCTCTTGAGCATATTTATTGCTTTAATTTAAATAAATAGATACTTCAAACTTAGGAAAAACTTCGCTTTGCAACTCTTGCATGACCTGAAGCCGAGCGATAGGTACGCAGCTCGAGCGCGAGCCGTAATAAAATGCTAATTGCAATTCATATATTACGTCGGGATGCCTGGAACTATTGAGGATCCTGGATGAAGTGTAGCGTTCAATTTATCCTGCGTGTGCCGCCGACA
Source organism: Todus mexicanus (assembly GCA_013389965.1). Taxonomy (NCBI): domain Eukaryota; kingdom Metazoa; phylum Chordata; class Aves; order Coraciiformes; family Todidae; genus Todus; species Todus mexicanus. The sequence continues at coordinate 20,059 of WEIS01020980.1, read as the reverse complement.
GTGCTGCCAGCCTCCTGCTTGTCCCCCTGTGTTGTTTTGTCATCTCTGGACTATCACCAATTCATCACAAAGGCAACTGAACTCTCCGATGTCCACCCACCGGGTGACTTTGTCTTCGCTGCTCTATGACTTCTAAATTAAATTGTCAAAACACATTACTGAGAAAAATACCGCGCAGGGAAAGTTCTTTACCCTCTTATCCCGTCTGAAGAGAGAATCAGTTTGATTTGAAGGAAACATGCCTGCTTCATTATCCCTCCCGCTATCATATTTCTTCACTCAGCAGCAGCAGGAGAAGAGAGTCGATACGCAAGTCTTGGGTGACATGATGGAGCATCCCACAGGAGTTGTCTCAATAAATTCTGCGATTGTCCAGGAAAAGCTGTGTGTGGGGGGGGGGATGTATGTGTAATTTTCACTCTCTTTTATTCCTCCCACTCTCAGACAATTTTAAAAGAGATTAGGGGGTTGCTGGTGTGGATTTCCCTGAGCTGGATGTCCCCGCTCCGCCAGCACTGAAGATTTGGAGCGAGCTCCTTGGAGTCCTTGGCAGCAGAAGGAATCAGCCCAGGAGAGGCACGGCCAGCGCCTCATGAGTGCCAAGGAGTCCTTGGACCCGTGTCCTCCTTGAGAGGACCACAGAAAACTTGCAGCCAGCAGAGCAGTCCCAAAAACTGCTCCAGTTCACCCTAAAGGAGAGCCTCAGCAGCAGCATTTGCTCCCACACTCCTCCTCTTTGGTTCCTGCAGGAGTCAACATTAATGTCACGCTGCTCCCTAAGTAGAGTCCAGGGAGTCCAAACAGGGGAGACTGACCACGGGTTGGCTCTGTCCCTGCTCCCCTGGTTTGCTTCTCCCCCTGTAACACAGGGAAGCCCCCAGAGCAACACCTGCGGTCATCAGATCAACAGAGTTTTGCCTTCCCTGGGCCTCATGTCACCCTCAGCATCGCGGGAGGCTCCTGCTGCCGGCTGCAATCAGGGAAAATAATTCACCCAGAGATATAAAACAAAAGGAGCCGTTTCTCAAAGGGACAAAAGTAAAAAAGCAAAAGCTGTTGATTTCCCCCTTTTTCTCATTCCCACGTTGGTGTTCTCTGGGCATAATGGGTCAGCCATAAAAAGCGAGTAACGCATTGTGCGCTCATTCGTTCGGCTTCGGACAATATTAACATAATACCCACATATTGTTTATTTATTCCGCTGTAGTGTGAGCAAAGGAGGCAGCACCCAGCGTTTAAATGGGGTGTTTTTAAACGCTGGCATTTCCTCGGCCGTTATGATGCATTAGCCATCAGGAGTCAAATTGCCTCGTATTTGCAATTTTATGGGTACATTTTATCAAGCAACACGGGAGCCGCACTGAGAGCAGGAAAATAAAGTATTCCACTTGTGTTAGGCAAGCGCTGCTTCGATGCAAGACAGGGCCAGAAAGCACAAACCTCCTTTTTTTTCTGCCTCAGCTCCAGATTCGTCTCCAAATATCACTACTGCTTGCGGTAGCGGCCGCTGAGAGCCCCCTGTAACATCCACGCATCCTCCCGACACGAAGAGTTCGCCACCGAATTTAGCTTGCCGTGAAACCACCCGATGGTTATTTGCCGGTTTAAAATATCTCCTGGCAAACTGATATCACTGCTCTCCCCCACAGGCAGAGGGGCTGCCGGGGTCACCGAGAGTCGGCATCCAGGCTTCCAGCTCCTCCTGTGAAGCAGGAAAAGTTGCAGTGAGCAAATAACGGCAGGAAACAAGAAGAAAAAAGCAGCTTTGGTGGCCAAGACTTAATGGGCAACTGGTCGCTTGCACCTCAGGACTTGTGTCTTCCCGTTTGTGAGCCCCGACGGGTGACCTGCAGCTCCAGGGTCAGGCTTGTGGTGGGGGAAAACTCATCCCGGTTATCCCCAAAGGGAGCTGCTGCTGGCAGGGAATTCACTGAGGGGGATTTGCTCCCTCTCATGGGCTCTGGGAGCTGGTGTCTGAGCCCAGCGTGCCAGCGCTGGTCGCAGAAAGGGATGGAATCCCTTCTCACCTTGGAAAACAGGGAAGAAAATCTCTTGTTTGACCCCTGGCCCAGCATGATGTGAACATAAAGAGATGCACGCCGAGGTCAGGGCTTCAGTGGACAATCCAAAATGGAATCAGCTTTTCGATGGGATCGGATCTTGGCTCTCCAGAGCTCTCAGCTCCTTCTCACATAACGCTTTATTGCCTTTATTGTCTCCGGGTCTGCTAATTCTGTCTGGATTTATTTCTTCCAGGGAGCTTTAGCTGCTGCTCAACCAACTGCAGCCTGCGTGTAACATGAATATTATAGCGCTCACTCTCCGAGATGAAACAATGACATATTCCTCATATTTTCCAGACAGGCACAGCTCCGTTTAATATCTACAGAAAAATCCATCAGCTCTCGCTGCAGTGCTCTGGGGTTTTTTTGGTTTGGTTTGTTTTTTATAGGGGTGAACTTTGCAGAGTAGGTTTGACGGTTGGACTCGATGATCTCAGAGTCCGTTTCCAGCCTCAATAATTCTGTGATTCTGTGTTGTGGGAACAGCAGGGGACACCCCCTGGCTCTGTTTAGACGCTGCAGTTAGTGGCAGGGTTTAGCTGACGTGGTGGTGTTAGGTCACAGGCTGGACTCGATGAGCTCAGAGTCCGTTTCCAGCCTCAATAATTCTGTGATTCTGTGAAGGCAGACGGGCAGTGACTTCAGACTCAGGGCCCTGGACAGGCAGGTCTGCACAGACAGACAGAGAGACAGACCCATGCCCGCGGAGCTGAGGCGGCGCCAGGCCGCAGCCAGGCCGCGGCTCCGCCGGCAGCTCTCGCTCCCCCTCTGTCGGCGGACGGGAGAACGCCGCGGCCCCCGGGCAGCCCGGGAGCGGCGGGGAGGCTCCGGCCGTGCCCCTGCAGAGCCCCCCAAGGGTGTATTTGTGCTTTGGGGGTACCCGCGGCCCCAGCGGGAGCGGCCTGGGGGAGCCTCTTTGCAAGCCTCGGACTACAATTCCCAGCATGCACCGGGCGGCGGAGGCCTGCGCTTCCCACAGCGGAAGGCCGCGGGTCCCACGATGCACCGCGAAAACACTTTATCTTTTTTTATATATCTTCACACATCTATAACGAATATTGTTTTTATTTGGCCAGCCCTATCCGCCTTTCGCGCCGAGGAGCCGTTGATAAGGGGTTAAAAACCCCCTAACATTCGCGGTACAAAAGCGAACTACAACTCCCATGGTGCCCCGCGCACCTCTTCCCTTCCGGTTCCGGCCGCGGCGGGAGCGCCCCCGTCCCCTCGGAGGGGCCGCCGGGGCCGAGGCGGCGACAGCGACGGGAGAGGCCGGGCCGAGGCGGCTCCTGCAGCACCCACCGAGCTCGCTTTGTGTCCCCACAGCCCCAGCGAGGCCCGGCCGGGCTCCGCCGCTGCCCCTCGGGCCTGGCGGGGTCACCTTCATGGGCGGCCGGTAGCGCGGGGGGCCCGGGGCCTGGCGAGGGGAGGAGGAGGAGCAGCGGAGGAGACCGGGAGCCGGGACCATGTTCGTGCAGGAGGAGAAGATCTTCGCGGGGAAGGTGCTGAGGCTCCATGTGTGCACGTTGGAGGGAGCCGAGTGGCTGGAGGAGGTGCCCGAGGATACCACGGTGGAGAAGCTGAAGGAGCGGTGCCTGAAGCATGTGAGGAGACACGGGCCGGGGCTGGTTCCCTCGGGGGTCTTGGGGGGTGCCCGGTGCTCCCCGGGGGTGTTGGGGTGTGTTGAGTGTGCTGCGAGAGAGCAGCGAGCCCGAGGAGCTTGGGGAGCCGTAGATAGCGCCGGTGCTGGTCTCTTTTTCCTGAGTCAATAACGACAGAACAAGAGGGAACGGTCTGAAGCTCCACTGGGGGAGGTTTAGGCTGGACATTAGAGAGGATTTTTGCCCAGCATTGGCACAGGCTGCCCAGGGAGGGGGGTGAGTCGCCATCCCTTGGAGCGTTTAAAGGGCGGAGAGATGAGGTGCTCAGGGATATGTCTTAGGGGGTGATAAAGATTAGTTGGACTGGATGATCTTAGAGATCTTTTCCAACCAGGGTGATACTGGGATGCTGTGAAATCTCTGAGCTTTCTGCAGCGCTTGGCGTGTTCCCGGCTCAGGCTGAAATCACGGGTGAGGGGAAGGGCAGACGAGGCCCCCTGGGAAGAAAACAGAATTTTTCCCAACGCCCTGTAAATGTCTTTTTTTGTTTTCTTGTTTCTTTTTTTTAAAGTTCAAGCAAGTGTTTCTGTGTTCTGGTTTGCCCTGTCTGCCACCCTCCACCCCCAGATCGATGTGAAACTGCTCCATATAGAAAAAAACCCCTGACCCTTTCAGAGGTTTTTGTGTGTTGGAAAGGAGGATTTGGGGGGAAAATTAACTTTGCAGCCTCTAGCTACAGAATTGGGTGTGTGTTTCGTGGTGGCGTTGGGGGTCGCCGGCTCCTGCGCGCACTTGGCGAACTGGCGGCTGCTCTTTGCAAGCGTCTGGTGAACTGGTTTTTGATGGTTTCCCCTCAGAAATTGCAGCCTGGTTTGTTTCTTGGTTCTATTTAAGAACGAACAAGAAAAGTAGCGACTGTGGTGGAGAACTTCCTTTTTTGAAGAAGAAGAACAAGTCTTAGTCCAGCTGTGTTGGCGCAGTACCTCTGGGGGTATTTGGTGGGGAGATGGCAGGCTCGGCTGCTGTGCTCTAGGCAGGAAGGTCTTGATGGACGTGTCCGAAGGGTGAGTTACTAATCACCAGCTGGAAGAGAAAACGTTCAAAAATGCACAGACGGAGCGTGTAAAAGCTGAGCTGGAAAACACAGCCTCTTTGTACTCACCTGCTCAATCCCTACCGGGGTGTTTGTGGGTGTTGAGTGTGGAAAAACCAGAGGTTTCAAAACTGCCGTCCGGAATTTGGAAGGTGTGCCTTGACCGTGCTTTACTTTAAAGCAGAAACGATTGGCAAACGCCGGCGCCGCTGTGAGGTTGTGACCAGGGCTGTGCTAAAGGTTGTCGTTCTGGAAGCAGCGCCAGCGCGCTCTGGCAGCTCGAGTCTGAACCTGCTTGAATGTCTTGCCGAGAGAACGTGTGACTTCTGAGAGGCGAGAGCACGAACCTCTGCTCCCACCTCGGGGAGAACAAGTTACTAAATCACGTTTAATAGTGGCTTTTTTTTTTTCTTTTGGTCTTCAAAGCCTTGCGCAAAAATATCTGGGATTATTTACCCCCGCTTGAAGGGTGGAAGGTGGTATTTTCTGCGGGAGCACACGGGGAAGGGTGTCCAGCAGCCCAGCTGCCCTCCGCCTCGGTCCTGCTGGTTGTTTCCTTTCACCTAGAGCCCCTGAAAGCCACAAGTCACAACCTGCGGCTTTTTCTTGTCCCATAGCTTTTCTAAGCGGTGTTTGATTTAGGGATGAGAAGGGCCACATCTGGGGCTGCTTCAGCTGAGGGAGGTGTGATTCTTCTTGTGGGGAAAAAGCTGATTCAGGGCCCCACTTCCATTCCTGGCAGAAGTCTCGTGCTCCCCTCTCGTCCCCATCCAGAGTAAGCAGCTGAGAGGTGCAAAGGCAGCCAGAGCAGGGTGTGGTGGAGATTACACCGAGCTGAAAGGCCTCTAATTGTCAGGAATCTTAATTGAAGAGGTGCTCTCCTTGCAGTGTGAGTCGGGGCAGAAAACAATTGAT
>WEIS01020980.1:0-13886 GCA_013389965.1 Todus mexicanus | reverse complement strand
TTACACTTTAAAGCGTCTTGATTAACACAAATACTGTATTTGGGCAGATGTGGGTCTGGCAAAGCGGGATTCTGCTGTGAGATCTGGTGATTAGGGGTGGTAGGTCCTGGTGGGCTGTTGAGAGCAAGCAGAGGCGTTGCCTGTTAAAATGGTCTTTCTATTTCCAGAGCGAGATAAAATGCTAAGATTGTCTCACTAACCAGTCTCTTTGGTGTACATACTGCCCATATTTGCTTTATTATTCTATGTAGTTGTTAGTAAAGTACTTAGAGGAGCAAGGACTAAGAACAGGCATCCACAGGACTTCACTTTGTCAACAGCAACTTTCATTTTTTTCTCTTACTTTTACCTTGTTAGGGTTATGATTGCACACCCCCCTTTCTATGTGCTAGGGAATAAACGGATAATAGGTCCCATGTTGTGTCTCATCCCCTGCCAAACTTGCACCTCCCAGTTCCCATTTTCAAGATCTTCCTTTTGGGCTCCAGCTCCCAGGATCTGTACCAGGGATATTTTGAGCTTGTTCAGAGGGGAGATGTTCCACCGATGGACTCTTACGTGTTTTGGGTAACTAATGGGATCGATTACAGGAGGTACTCCCAGCTGCTTCCAGGCTTTAATGTGTTCTTTGGCTTTTGTTCAGCAGTTAACATGCCGAAGGATTAGTAAGAAGCTACAGTTATACAAAGCAGGGCTCAAACGTTCTCGCCTCGATCTTCCTGAGCCATTGCAACTGTAGGGAAGTTCAGGTGAGGAACTGAAGATCCATGTTGCAAACAAGCACGGAGGTTTTCCGTCAGCTGCGCTCGCACCAGGAGAGGTGTCGATGGGCTGAAAGGATTCCTTTGGAGGAGCCTGGGGATAGAATGAGCAGGGCTAAATGCTACATCCTAGAAGCGCTGATTTCAGTGGGCTTTCTGGAAGTGGCTCTGGTACGTGAAGGGTGAGCACACTCCTCTGCAGATGTGGTAGAAGTGCCTTGGTAGAAACATGCATTTGGAAGAAGTGTCATTAAAAGCCGTTCCCTGCGAGCGGAGCTGCTGAGGTCAGCGTTAAGTGTCCTATTTTGTGGCAAGAACGGCAGCATCGATTTCGTGGGCTTGGTAGGTGGTTATTTTTAATTTTTTGCCTTTCTGGAATCGCAACCGCTCTGCTTGCTTCTTCCACTCAACCGAATTAGAAGCCTCTAGATGCTCTGATGTAATGTTCTTGAAACCTATCGCCGTGGATCTGGGAGCCGCTCTGGTGTGAAGATGAGTCAGTTCAAGGCCTGTTTGCGCGTGCGCGGGCTCTTTCTTCAGGATTTGAGCTTGATGTCCTGGTGAGTTCATGGACGTACAATTTAAAATTGTGATAAAGAATTGAGCACATTCGTATGTGAAACAAAATTCTACCGTACATTGGTTATTTATGGTGGGGAAGAAAAGTTGTGAATGTAACTTGAGTAACTTCAACCCAGGGAAGGGCTCCAGCAGCTGAATCTGTTGGTTTCACCTTGAAACAAGGTACAGAAACTGCTGGTTCCTTCCCAGTTTAAGGTCAAGTAAAGCAAGATCACTGCTGCCGCTGCCAATTGCTTGTTTAGTCTGGCTGTGTGTAAATAATCATTATTAGATGAAGCAGCGTCTCTCCTCTGTTTTGACCCCAGTTACAAATGAGAAACACATGGCGTTATTATAGCCCTGCAAAACCACCGGGTGCTCTGCAGATCTGCCTTCTTGCTTCATGATGCTAATTGCTACCCTCAGACTTCTCAGAGTGGGTGACCTTAGCAATCTGTTGCCCAATTAATGTAGGTGTAGGTTCTAAAGCATCTTTGCTTTGCTCTGAATCTCCAAAGGACTACGGGACCGAGGGCTCTGAATTAAGTGTGGTAGAACTGGACTGAACTGTGAAAATATAAACCCAAGTGTGGGGTGTTTGGGCTGTAATGTTGGGTCTTTGAAACTGTTGAGGTTTTTTAGGGCATCATATGAAATTGGAACTTAAATGTAGCTCTTAAAAGGAAGGATTCTGTTCGATTGTTGATTATTCTTCCCTGTCTGGAGCTTGGATGTGCGGGTGGAAACCTACCACGGTCAGGATTGTTACGACACGAATCAAGCCGCGGTTTCATTGTTAAAATACGTTCTGTGCGCTGGCCTCTAGCCTATCGCGCAGTTCCTTGAGCATAAAGCAGCTAGTAAATGATGGCACCGTTTGTACGTGGAGAAGCTTCAGCGCAAAGCGTGGTGGTTGATGCAGCGGGTTTATTGCTGTCCTCTGAGCTGCAATATTTCTTATCTTCTGCAGTGTGTACCTGGGAGCTTGGAGGATCCAAAAACCGTGACGCATCATAAGTTGATACACGCTACGTCGGAGAAGGTGCTGACAGACACAAAAACAGTGTTGGAGGAAAACATTCAAGATAGAGGTAAGGTTGGCTGGGCTTTAATCCTATCAGCCTGGAAACATGAGATTGTATTTAACTATCTGGTGAGTTCCAAACAGTAACCTTTTTAATATCTACTGTCTGCTTGGACATGAGAAGCTACTAAGGTGGCAAAAAAAGAAGAGGAAAGAAGACTGTTGGTTTTTACCCCTCAGAAAAAGCACCTTGAGCAGTTTGCTCTTGTTCACTCTCCCATTGAAGAGTTGAAACAGAGTTAGGAGTGTTTATTAAGTCAATAAGTTAAACAGATTATTTTTATCTCCTGCAGTTTTGCCTGAGTTCACTCAGGCTGCATGAACACGAGCAGTTCGGTGTCTCTTCCAGGACAGTGTCACCTGCCACCTTGAGAGCCGAACAGGAGCCGGGAGGTGCCGCGTTGGGCGGAGGAGAGGGGCCCGCATTTCTGCTGATGCTGCTGTGTTATTTCTAGGCGAGGCGCCGGCTCCTGCGGAGTTTTGGGTTGCAGTTTGCAGGAGCTAAGCGGCATTAACCGTGTGGTCGTAGTAAGCTGTCGTGCGAGTGCCTCTTCGCTCCTCTTCCCTCCGTGACGTGCTCTGCCTTTCGTCTGTCGTGCTCATCAGGGAGACAAGATCGCAGCCAGCAGCTGGCGGCCACCGGCTGACTGCGCAGGGCAGCCAAGAGCCAGCGTGTGGATCCTTTTGCCTTCTGATCAGCTGGGCAAATGAGGGTTAACAGCCTGCACCAGCTGTTGCTCTTGGCTGTTGTGTGCTGAGCCAGGCCAAGGAAACTTGTTGTGCAAAGCACGCTTCGTTTGCTTTGTAGCTGCTTAATGCAACGGACTGAAAACTGCGCGTCAGGCCATATAAGGCTGAAGGGCTCCAGCTGCTGCACAGGCCCCTTTGGGGCTCTAAGCAGCGTGGCCACATCTCCCCGCCCTTAGAACATATCTGGAAGTAACTGAGGTGCTAGAAGCTTGTAAAGCGTCACAAGATCCCTTGGACAGGACACATCATAAAGGGAAAGTTGTAGTCTGAAAAGCATAAAGCAATCTCGGGTCAGGTCACGCGGGATATCTGAGAGATACTTGAGGGCTTGAGACTTGCTCTAGTGGGTACCAGTGATGTGTCTCTGCTGCCGCTCACACACAAAGGTGAGCTTCAGCCTGGCACTGGCAGTTCTTGTTGAAACTTGATGCTTCCCTTGCTGTCGCTGAAGGAAAGCCCCAGCTTGGCCCAAAGACCATCCATGGCCTGTCTCCACTGCTTCCTTCTCAGTGGAAGCACTGACAGTGCTGATGCTTTCTTGTTAGCACGAGGCAATTGCTGTTCTACTAATGTACAAGGCTACTGGATCCACTAGTACCCTTTCTTTAAGGGTGTTGTGTGAGGAGAAGAAGCCAGTAACAGTCAAAGCGTAACTAATAATGGACCTTGTTTTGAACTCCCTGTGCACTAAGGAATTGCAAACACTGAAGGGGAGTGTGTAAATTCGTACAGGTTTTAAAGTGTGGAAAAGATAATGATGCTACAGTGGAATTAATAGAAAATTCATCTCTCTGATTTTGTCAAGTGTGTCTCCAGAGCTGTTTTCGTGCTCCTTTGTAACGTGTTTCGGTATCGTTCTCTTTCTAGATGTCCTGCTTTTGATAAAGAAGCGTGCGCCACCTCCGCTCCCCAAAATGGCAGATGTGTCTGCAGAGGAGAAAGTGAGTTGGAAAGACATCTTGACACGACCGGTTTGATTAACTGCTTTACTAATGAGCTGCAGAAGGATTGCTGTGGTGTGCTCCTTTCATTTGCTCTTTGAAAACCCAGTAGATATCTGTTGGTCCATGTTGGGTACATCCTTTTCCCTATTGATGCTGGGATTTCCCTCTGTGTTTAGATAAGAGAAACAGGTATAAGAACTGGAAGTGGGACAACCCAGCAGGTCCAGTCTTGCTCTATAATTGCTGAATGATACTGGTGCTATTAACCCTTGTATCGCTAGACTGCTGTTTCTCTCAGTCGCAAGCACAGAATGCTGCTTGATGCCTTGGTGAAGAACGTGAAGCTGCTCTCGCTGCGCTGTGCTCTCTGGTCTGTGGATAATGGCTTATGAAACCTGATCATATTTCTTATCCTTCAGAGGAAACAAGAGCAGAAAGCTCCGGATAAGGATGCTATCCTCAAAGCAACTGCAAATCTGCCCTCTCGCAGTGTAGATCGGACTGTGACCCATCACAACATGAGGGATGTGAGTATTAGACTTGACTTGAACTCTCACGCTGACATCCAAGTAGGCTTTTATCTTGTATAACCTTTTCTCTTACGTATCAACGTGATTCTCTCTTCTCTGTAAGAGAAATTCACATGTATGCAAGGTATATTAAATAGCTTAATATTTAGGCATGGGTCGTACTATTTAGTGATAATAAACCACTCTTCTCAATTATGGTTTTTAAGTGTCTGATGTGTCTACGCGAAGGCCTCAGTAAACATACCTGAGATCTGGCAAATGTGAAAGGAGANAATAAACCACTCTTCTCAATTATGTGGCAAATGTGAAAGGAGGGTTCATTTTTTCCTTCAATCTTAAATGCTCAGGTGTTTGCAGTGGGTTTTTTTTTGTCTCACATGGTTTTAAAAAGAGAAATTAAGCATAAATGTTGACTTTGGGAATTGAATGCTGGTAGAGTCTGTGATTTTTCTCGCTGTATTTTCAGCCGTGTGGGGGCTGCTTTTACCCGTCTGCACTGGCGGGGGTACAGAGCAGCATCTGCCTACACATTGCGTGCTGCCAGCGTGCCCCAGTAACCTGAAGGGCCCAGTTGGCATTTAAGCTGTTTACTGGCCGATGTGACCTACTGAGCACAGCATATTTAAAACCAAATGTCCAGCTGAAAGGAATCTGTGATGCTTCACTTTAGAAAACAGCTTTGAATCTGTGGTGTTCACATGTAGATTACCTGAAATCAGAGAGCAGACCGAGAAGGCTCATTGGGTCACAGAAGCAAGTAGCGCTGGTACGGAGCTACTCTGACTGCCTTCTTACAGCACAGCTGCATGGTGGGAGTCCAAGTGTTTCTGTGAAGCAATGAGTTTTCCTGAACACTGCACATCCACTGGTGGTGCTGGACGGAGAAATAAAAGAACCTTTCTGCCCAGTAGCTTTTACTTCCATGTAGCACTTGACATGAAAGGCCCAGTGCCTCTTGAGAGACTAAACCATGAAAATAAACCCCTCATAAAGCAACCTTCGGTACAGGGCTCCAGGCTGCTGCTGAGGTACTAACAATAGGACTATTAAAATTCAATGATTTCTGGTCACATCCCATCTAAATGTTTTGACAGTTTCCTTTCTTGCAGTTCCAGACAGAGCTCCGGAAGATCTTGGTGTCTCTCATAGAAGTTGCACAGAAATTGCTAGCGCTGAACCCAGATGCGGTTGAACTATTCAAGAAGGCAAATGGTATGAGTGTATCTTTCGTAGTTACTTGTTCTGGGAACTTGTTTGCTTCCATAGCAGGGAAATCAGCTCACAGAGTGAAGTCCAGACCTCGATCTAATAAGTTCTACAAACTTTGTGGCAAAAGTTTCCCCTTGTGGATGTAGATTGTATAAAACTTGTGAATTTATGGGGTCCCTTTGTGATGGCTGAGAAGTTCCATTAAAAAATAAAATAATTAGTAGTGGAAAAATTGGAAAACTTCACGAGTTGTGCTTTGGGGATGGTAAAGAATAGTTGAAAGTGCAGAAGGAGGCAGTGAAATGAGGAGAAGGTGTATCTGTTGGTTCAGGTTGTTGGAAATGCTTGCTCTGGACATCTGCTACAGCCAGACCTGACTTCACTTTTTAGATAAATGATAAATAGATCTTCAGTGAATCTCCTATATATTTATCTATGTGGAAATACCATGGTCATGGAAGAGTTAGCTGTCTTTTATTTGAGATCTTGAACACAACGTTTTTGTCCTGGAAGATTCTATCTGAGCCAGACCAAGCTGAGCGCAGCAAATTAAATGATGAGATAGCAAATTCGGGGCAGAAACAAAAGAAGGGATGGAAGAGAAGAATGGGGTTCGAACTTAACACATGCCATTCCATTGAGAAAGGGGGGGATTTTCAGCTTGAAGGCAATCTGAACATTGTTTTTTTTGTCTGTGTGTAGCCATGCTGGATGAGGATGAGGAGGACCGAGTGGACGAGATCGCTCTGCGGCAGCTTACGGAGATGGGTTTTCCAGAAAGCAGAGCTGTCAAAGCCCTTCGGTTAAATCAGTAAGTGTGCTCAGCACGCTGCCGGGAAATTACTTGATACAGTTAAATGACAAGATTGCATTTCTTTCCTAAAGTCTCATTATGTGGGTCACCTAAATCTAGGTTGGAAAAAGGAGTAAGTCAGAGAATAGAGCTGCCTCGGGCAGCACACAGGTGCAGCTGGCACGGGACAGGAGAAGCAGTGCGGTACTTGCTCTGGAAGGAATAGCTGCGCTGTGGTTCACAAGGCTGCCGGGCTGGCACTCTTTCCAAGTATTAAACTTGCATTTTCCTCTGCTTTAGAAGTCAGCTTTTACAGAGGAAAAATCAAACCTAACTCATTATACTGCCTCACACCTGGGAGGGGTTCGTTAGACCCTTCTTGAAAATTTCTGATGACAGAGAATCATTAGAGAATTAAGGTGCTCTGAGATTTGCTCCAAAACTTCATTATTGATGATTTTTCAGATACTAGTTAACCCACAAGTCAGTGTGCCACGGGAATAAATGCAAAGGCAAATGCCTGTGGGACACCGCTGCGCATCCGGAGTGTTTCTAATCCCTGTGCTTTGATTTGCTTTTCAGTATGTCAGTGACGCAGGCCATGGAGTGGTTGATAGAACACGCAGATGACCCTGCTGTGGATGCTCCGCTTCCAGGTCACACTCCATCAGAAGCCGCAGCTGAAGCTGCTGCATCCTCTGCTGAAGCGACTGCGGGTCCTAGTTCAGAAGCAGGTGGGGAAGAGGCCAAGGATGAGCTGACAGAGATATTCAAGAAGATTCGGAGGAAAAGAGAGTTTCGTCCAGACCCACGGGTACGTGCTGTTTATCTCACTATTTAATAAGGATTAAAAGGAACTGTGTGGGCACCATGGAATCCAAATACCTGTTTCATTAATAAATGAAATGGGATGCTTGGGTAGATGCGTGTTACGCTGGCTTGACAGTATTTTAGTGGAACTCTTTAGGGACTGTTTAAATTCAAACTGCTGAAAGGGATATTACCTAATTAATGCATTGCTGTCTCAGATCACAGTATCTAAATTACTGGCACTGTTCCTTCTGCATCTGAACATTCAGTGATAGGACTGAAATGAACTGTCAGACTCCTGGTGTTGCGTTCCCTGGATGCTGTCTAGGAAGGGACGGAAAAGGACAGAAAAGCATTATTGTATTTAGGGGACAGGGAAAAGTATCACCAGCAGATTTAAGTCTTGCAGGAAATGCAGAAGTTAGTGGAGGTTTTTTTTCAGAACACAGTATTAGCTGTAGTGAAAATCTGTGTTGTTATCACGCTGTAAACTCACCAGGAGGTGCTCTTTAGAACCTAGCGCTTCGTTTTCACAACCGGCTCGTTCTTGAGATCTCCGTTAAATGCTGCAAATGTATTTGATGACCTGAGCACAGTTTCTAAATGATTAAACGTTCTCAAAACAATATCTAGGTACGCTTGTCTAGGTACGTGACAATCACTAGTAACATAATAAATCTGGGAAGTGAGATTAAATTGAGTGACTAGAACTGCAAATGCGTGCGAAGCTTGAGCTGGCAGTGAGGTGTGAACAAAAGCTTTGTGACCGGAGAGAGGTTCTAAAATCAGGTGTTTCTGTCCTGCTCTTCTCCTTCCTACCCCAGGTACACTTGCTCTTTGCCTTCCATTCACCTTTCAGTGTTGTGGATTAGGAGCTACTTTCACTTTTAACTTTTAATCTTCATTCATAATCAAGACACTTTTGATATAGGGCATTTGAAAACTTTGTAGATAAAGTACGTTAGTGGTCTACAAGGGGAAACAGTGGGGTTTTTTTACCCTACAGAAGGTAAAAGGATACGATTGTTCTCCTTTCGGTTTGAAATGTTACATTTATTAAGCTGTGCAAATCTGCTGCAGGCTGTCATTGCCCTGATGGAGATGGGATTTGACGAAAAAGAAGTGGTAGATGCTCTCCGAGTAAACAACAACCAGCAAAATGCAGCCGTGAGTAGAGTACCACTTCTGTTCCTTATTGCTTTCATGGTTCAGGTAATTCTTTTCATCGTTCAACTGGTTGATGTTTTAATCTGTCCTAACGCCCAACCGTCACTGGGGATGAAATGAGCACTGTATATTCTCTGTCTCTTTCTCACGAAGTACACAACTAGAATACAGAGGTGTTAGAGGAGCTCTGCATGTGTGAGGTTGAGGCTGCTCTGGTTGGGACAGTGTACGTGGATTTTCGAAAAGCTTTGGAGAAACTCCCTCACCAGAGTCAGCGAAAGAGATTATGCTATCGTGAGAAAGGAGAAGGTATTTGAACTAAGTAATAACTGATAAAAGGACAGGAGTAAATGCTCAAGCAAGAGGTTCAAGCCCCGCAGCGTGTAAATTATCACTCTGAAGAAGCACATTCTACCATTTCTGGAATCAAAAGGGTTTCAAAGATTGATTAGTCCCCTGCTACTGTCTGGTATATTAAAGACAGTGACACGGACACAACTGACAGCCGAGGAATCTTCTCTTCTGAAGCATCCAGTGCTGGCTGCTGTGAGTGAGAGGATATTGGGGTGGGTAGCACTTGAGGCTGCCACGCTGTAACCACGTCAAGGGGTTCCTTTCAGGCAGGACATACATAGGATAACACTCTCCTTCCCTGAGCTTTCAAGCGTCTGAAATTTGAATAACTTTATTACCAGGCACTGCTGCTGTTCCCATTGAAATATAAGTTGATTTCTGTGGGATCAACCCACAAATGGATAGTAATCTGGTGTAAAACAAATGGGTAGCTTGGTCTTTAACCGTGGAAGGAGAAACTGTTTTTAACATAGCACATTGTCAAAACTTTTGAGGCGCTGTTTGATTCTAAGGAACCAATCATGAAATCTGTTGTGCCTGGTGGTTTCTTTCTTTCAGTGTGAATGGCTGCTGGGAGACAGAAAGCCTTCTCCAGAGGACTTAGATAAGGGCATTGACACCAACAGCCCTCTCTTCCAAGCCATCTTAGAAAACCCAGTGGTACAGTTAGGGCTAACCAACCCTAAAACTCTACTAGGTAAGTCCTGTTCATGTCCCTGATGTATGGCCACTGTCTGTGTTGTTGCTAGCAGATAAGAGCGGACAAAGGCAGCACGCTTCGGGGGAGAGGTGCAGCCCTGCGCCCTTTTCCTCCCTTTCAGCAGCTGTGTTGTTTGTTTGCTTCATCCTGCAACTCAGCTAAACTCCGAACAGAACTTGGGGCTGGCCCAGAAATGACACTAATTCCCCAGGCTGCTGGATTACCCTTGCTGAACTCGGAACTTGAATAGCCGCTGGCTGCAGTGCTTTTGTGGATTTAGGAGACCTTTTGTGTGCTCCCTTTGGCCACGAGGGGAAAAATCAGGAATGTCTGTCTAGAACTCTGACTGTTTCCCAGAAAAAACAAGGCTGTCTCCTGCTGTACTCTGTGTTCAGAGCTGGTCGTTGAGATGGAAGATAACTTGTGGAAGAGCAACCAAACAAGAAGGCTGAGCCTTAGGCCTTGCCTATCAGAGTTGAGATAACCTGTGTGAACATACACTTCCCCCTGCTTGGGTTTCAGCTCTGTGGTAACATTTGAGTGCTTGTGGTCAGCAATGCTGCGGGCACAGCGAGTGCTCACAGAGCCTGACAGTGAATCTCTAATGAACTGGCCTCTCTGACGCTGGAGGACGATAGAGAACAATGGCGTTGGCTCTGCCTTCTATATAAAAAGTTTCACGTTCAGTCTTTGGCCTCAAAATTTCTTTGAAGCCACACTTTTAAATAAAGGGTGTATGCGCAGCTCTTTCAAAAAGGCTTTTAAAAGTGCTGCTTTTAATGTAATTAGGAGAGTTTGCAAGCTTTTAACTCATCCACGAGCAGAACCTTCCCACTCTGATTTCTGAACAAATGGTCTCTTCATTTCCAAGGAGGGTTCCACGCTGCAGCTCCGAATATAAATAGCAAATGAAATGCCATTATGTGCGCTTGCAAAGCTTGGATGAACATCAGAGAATATATTCCTAATGATACAGCTGCAAACTGCTTATGTCACAGATTTTAATGATGAATTTGTGCATTTAATTGGATCCTTGCAGAATGTTGATAAATCTTTAGTTTTAAGCTTTTGAGTCCGTGTGAAAGAATTACAGTTAAAGCGGTGAAAGGTGAGGTCTGCACGTTATTCCGGGCTTCTCTGTAGGCTCACAGAGTGACCTTGAGCAAGGTATTAAGGATGAGCCTTTCAGAGGTGCTGGGTACTTAGAGCTCCCACTAATGTCAGCTGGAGCTTTGTACACTAACGCTCCTAGGAAAATTAAGACAGTGACCTTGGTGCCGGTCTGACGGGCTCTTGCAGCTCTGACCTTTTGGTGACTTCGCAATAGGTCAGATGTGCAACTGCTTTTTTTGTCCCGTTCTGTAATGACTGCTCCAAATGTCCAGTAGCCCAGCTCAGTGTCTGTCATAAGGCTTATGAGTTATTGCCTGGACCATTCTTCTGCCAAGTTTTGCAGCTTAGCTCTAGCAGTAGCTGCCTGGTTCCTTCAGCGTAAGTGGAGGAGTGAAAACTAGCACATGAAAAAAAAAACAAAACCAAAGCTTATTGTAAAGACAGCTGTGTAGAGAGAGAAAAAAAATAACACTCCTAAATATTTGGATTGCTGTCACTTCAGAAATGGAGGCAACTATTCTGCACAGCCAGGCTTTCCCCTTCTGCCTGACGTGTTCTGCTCTCCAAACACCAGGAAGGAGAAACACTGCACAGAGGGAAGGTGCCCCTTCCCTTCTGGCCTCTGCGAAAAGCTAGAGCTCCAAGATTTGGAGGCTTAAGGAGCTCTGCTGCTTGCTCCTGGGCAGCCTTTGGTGTACCTGCTGCTTCTTTTGCTGACGTAGATTTCTCTTCAGAGAGATTCTGACAGTAGCTGTAGGACAACCAGAGCGCAGCACAGGAAAGCGAAGGTAGCAGGCGAGAGGAGAGGGTGATGGTGCTTTCTGTGAGTTGTCTTGGTTAAGTACTAGGGAGGAAGAAGATACTGGTGCAGGAGCCAGCCCTTAAGAAATCTAGGTTGGGATGTGGAAAATCTTTGATCAGAGGAGTGGAGCTACAGAAGTGTCTTCCCATAAGAGTATTGGCAGCCAGTGACCCAGTTCTAAGCTGGGTTTTCCTGAGTTCCATAGCGCGTTCCCTGCCTCTACATGTGGACATTTGCTAAGGAAGGCTTTAGCTGCTCAAACCCACGTCCTTCAGGTTTTGAGATGGGCCATAATCCAGGCTGAGGATTTAATCAGCCTCTGTCTGCAGTGAATATAATGCTGAGGAAGGAGGAAAGCACAACAGCCTGTAGCACCCCGGCCTGCAGAGGCTTTGGAGTGCAAATGGTGGGGGGGTGATGTGTATTCCCACCATTTTTGGGTGTCCCTGGCCCACAGCCTTTGAGTTGTAGCTGTTTCTAACTGTCCTGTTGTTGAAGCCTCCCAAACGTTGAAACCTTTGCTGACCAAAGTACTAACTGAGTGTTGCAATTTCTTGGCAGCCTTCGAGGATATGCTTGAAAACCCCTTGAACAGCACTCAGTGGATGAATGATCCAGAAACTGGGCCTGTCATGCTACAGATCTCTCGAATCTTCCAGACGCTGAATCGCACGTAGAGGGGGATGCCAGTCCGCTGTGCCACTTCCTACTGTCCCTCGCTTCACCTTCTCCTCAACGGGAGGGCGCAAGGGTTGCTTGGGGAGGGGGACGGACGGAAGGGGAGGGAGGAGATCTTGTTGGGACGGGTCTCTGGCACGAGAGCTTACGTAGTTACGGCCAACCGAAGTGAATTGCCTTGTGGATTTAGTGTTAGTGGAAGAGGTTTGAAGACTCGTTTATGTTTTCAGGTATTAGGTTTAAAATAAAGTATATCCAAAAAAAAAAGAAAAAATAGGAAAAGGTTCTGTGGAAACAGTTAAGAATCCGATTGTTGGAAAGAAATACGGTATTGCTTGTTGAAAAGGCCTGTGACGGTAGTTTTCTAGCCAGTTTTGCTAGCATCTGGCTAGTGTTTACAAAAGGTCACTGACCACTAGCATAGGATATTAATCATCTCCATGCAGTATTAATTTATGGCTATATCAAATTATAAAAAGCTTTTTAAAATCGATTCTTAGGAAATGTCTTTTTTTAAAAAAAATTCCAAATATTGGGAGAGCAAGCACATTTCTGTCCAAACTTGTTTATCTTGCTTTATAATTTAAAGAGAATCAATCAGAGGTGGAATTCTTTTAATAAATAGCATTACTTTTTCCTATTTCTTTTCTGCGTTAGTGGTGTTGCAGTCCCACAGTGGTTCAGAGCAGAGATTCTCCACCAGCCCCATTAAAGATGCAGTATCTCTTTCACAACAGAGCTCGCTACACCAAGACTTGGATTCTCAAGTCGGCTGCAGTCCCTGAGTTCATCCTCTCCCATATCCTAGCGTCAGGAGAGGGATTATGTTCACGTAGTGGAGCTTTTTCTGGTTTTAAGTGCACGGTTTTGAAAAGGGAGATTTGTGGAGCTTGACTTTGTTTCAAACTGTTTACAAAAAAGCAACTAATGTGCATGGAGTTTTCACAGGATGTCTGTAAAGGAGCAGAACCACTGCTCTGGG
The DNA here is from genome assembly GCA_013389965.1 of Todus mexicanus. NCBI lineage: Eukaryota > Metazoa > Chordata > Aves > Coraciiformes > Todidae > Todus > Todus mexicanus. Next base: position 648 of record WEIS01020980.1, on the reverse strand, counting down.
TTTTTAGCTTGTTTCCCGTATTTAAAAGCATGCTTGAAATGATTATCCTCTTTGAGATAGAAGTGCTGTTGCTCGACACTTATTTTCACTGTGTCTTCTTTTGTCAGAAGGCTGGCTTGAGATTTCAGGCAGGAGTTGTGAGCCTTCAGGAACAGAACTCACTGTGCATATCTGCTCATTGTAATCACGGGGCTCTGCAGGTTGTTACTTTTTGAACAGTCTGAACAAAAATGGGGTTTATTTTCAAATGAGTGACACACGACTGACATCTGTCATGATCCCTGCCGTGTCTTGTACTTCACAGCCCTGGGATTTTTTTTTTTTTGGAAAGGCAGGCTGGGTGAGACCCACCTCTCGAAAATGCAGCGTAACCAGGTGGAGACCCTGTCCTCAAATAGCCCGGAGGTGTCCCAAATTGCGAGTCACCCTGTTAAGTGTGGGGGTTTTTAAACAAAAATGCAACAAGATGCAACCCGAAACCCTACGACAAGTTTTGGCCTGAATTTGGCAGCTGATCTGTGCTGTTATGCAGTCGAGGCGCTGAAGTTGCCAATTTCACATAATTAATATGAAGGGTGGGGAAATCAAAGCAACAGGAGATTTTATCTTGACTTTCTATCCCAGGATTATTATTTTTTGTTGTTGTTG
>WEIS01020979.1:281-17686 GCA_013389965.1 Todus mexicanus | reverse complement strand
ATGCAGCTTCCTACTTTATCATTCCTACTTTATCAGCTAATGGCTTTAAACTTTTATATATTTATTTTAACTCTACAACATCAGCCATTACCTCTTAATTTAACAGATAAAACCTTTCTCATGAAACTTTCTCATTTTCCCTGTTGTTTATTAGAGGTATGATTCTCTCATAAATTTCCAGTATTATCATTTGTACAGTAACTACTGACAGATACCATCCACGACTGAAACAGAAATATCTTGATGCTTCAGTCCTTTCACATACATTCAGCTTTCATACAAAGAACTCAGTGTACCAAAATGAGAAATAACAAACAAGTAGCAATTATTAGAACACCTGAGGCCTCTATTTCTTCCTGTTAAAATAATAGATAATATGCGTTACATAGATCCTCATCCAGTAATTAAGTAGAAACTGCTATTACTGGTAGCAATCTCAAAAAAGCTATACTGAAGTGACACAAAGTCTTTGAATAATTTCCAGCTATAATAAACATTTTTATCTTGTACCAAAAAAAATTAAAAAAAAAAAATAATTACAGTATTACAGCAGATTTGATCCTTGGCCTTTCAACTTTGATGCTGCAACAGAAACAGTCAGCTTAAGCAACTAAGGTAAACATAATGTTAGACAACATGAAACATACGGAAAAGTTTCAAACGATATTTTTCATTTTCCTTTCTCTCCTGTTTGTGCAATGTCTGCTTGTCTTTGCTTCCTCTAATAGGGGAAGTTGCTCGCCAAATAATTTTTACCTAATTTCTTAGTCTTGTGTAATATAAACCACACGATTAAATCATTTTGACATTTGTGTCTAGTTTCTTCATGCAAAACCTTGGCTGCATTGCTCTGCTGTTCTCCCAGCAGTAATATAAAATGAGTAACCAAGCTGACCTCAGATCAGTGCTGTTTCTTATCCTTTTCTAAAGTGTATGAGAGAGAAAGCCTCTGGAAGTTTCAGAAAAGCAACTCTATGTTGTCAGCTTCACAGAGCCAGAACAGCCATTCAGCTACTTCTGCATTTCCAAATACCCGAATAGGGTATCTCCAACTGTCTCCTAGTGTTTTCTAGCTAGGGTTCCTACGCTCACATACGCACATCACTGCCTTCCAACAAAGATTCCTGCACTCTGACACAGTGCACACGGAGAAAAAATTTGCTGCTCATGAAAAATCAGCAGCATTAGTGAGACAGCTAGCAGGTATCATCTGCCCATCCTACACTTTGTACTCCTTGCTTCGTCAGCTTCCTAGGAAAACCTCTACATGGCCTGCTAGACTTCTTTGCTGAGCTCTATCTCATGAAGCTTTTACGATACATTTTGTTCCATGTTGCAGAGAGTGAATAGTAAGAACACAGAAGCATAATAGCTCACTGCATCTTTTATTTGCAAAGCTGCAGAACATTTCTACAGAACAAGCTTGAGGCCTGATTCAGCATATTTCAGGTGCTGACTTTCATCCAGGAAATACAGATTCCCATCATCACCCATTGCACAGAAGAAAATAAACCCCAAACCAACTTAATCTGTCTGCTTATTTTTACAAGAAAATAAAGACTTCCAAAAATTAGTTTCATAGCAAAATATAGTGCATCATGAAACAGTTGTCTGAAGGAAATGAGAGAAGTACATTGGAAATATACTACTGAATGAAAAAAGGAACAACAGGACTAGAGAGATTTATTGCAATCTGAATACTAAGTAGTATATGTGACCCTAATAGGAGTTTTTTACATTATGCATTCCCATGATTCAGGTGTTTCAACCTTCTTCACAATAGAATCATGCAAGATCTACAGCCATTATGAGAAGAAGCTTTGCAGGTGTTGACATATCAAGTAGTGTATTCTATAATATTTTTTTTCCTGTAAAAACATTCTTTTAAGTACATGCTGCTTTCAGAAAAAGAGTAAAGCAATGCTCCTTTCAGACAGGGAGGAAGCAACTATCCTTGAAATATTCCTCAAGGGGTAACTGGGGTCCATGGGGTCCACAGGGGGGCTCTTAGGACAATGAGTTCTGCTGGGAAATATGGTCATTTTTAATGGCCCCAGAAATGTTTTGCAGGCTTCTGTTGTCTTTTATTAAGGCAGATGATATGTTTTTAATTTATAATAGCTTTATTGTGGTTCTTCAACAGAGAATGCCCTTCCCCACCTAAAAGCATGTTTGTGTATCCATGCTTAAATTACTTCATAGCCCAAATGCTGTGCTATTTGTTGTTACAGGACTGATGAATTGATAGCACAAGGAATTAAGTGACTGGAAAACTAAACGACCTGTTCACTAGTTTTTACTTTTGCAGCTTATTTGAACTGCTTCACGTATTGTTTCACACCAGAGAACACAAAGCATTACAAGTACCAAAGAATTTAGGATTAAAAGAGGAAAAAAAAAACCAGGATCATCAGCTATGCCTAAGTTTTCCAGACACTGACCCTTAAATTGTAAGACTTCACAACTGAATGCATGCACCTCAAATGCTGGTAATTATCAGAATTTACAAGTGTGCAGCTTTATTGTTTTCTTGATAGACACCTTAAATTTGATTGATTTAACTCTGCAGACTTCCAGCTCTGAGAACTGCCTGCTCCACTGTCACCTGTCTAATAACAGCCATATACTTAGCTGCATCCTCTAACTGCCTACTGGTGGTAGATTTCTAACAAGTTATTTGGCCTGGATTTCAGCAAGACATGAGACATCAGAGATTCCGTGTCCTAGTAACACTCTGTTAAACCATCCACCTCCTTTGCCTTTTAAGTTGTTTACTAACCAAGATAAATGAGCTTGCCTAGGCAGGACAATGACAATAGTTGGCAGATGCATTGCTCACACAGCTGACCCTACTCAATTTTGAAACAAAATAAATCTATGCTGTTTTGTTTTATGTATGACTTATTAAATTACTGATATATAACTTGTCTGCCCCAGATTGTAGGGCACCGCTAATGCACTGAGCTTCAGACACTACGTAACCTTAAAACAAACAAAAAAGGTTTACATTTAAATTAACATGAAAAAGAGACAGGTTCAGATGGAATGAGAGATGAGGGGAAAGAAAAGAAGGCTTGTCTAATTGTCTTCCGGGAACCCAATATGCTATTAACTGCCATGATTTACAAAGCAAATGATGACTGGGAAAGACAGGTATGACACATTAAAGCTATTCATTCAGAAGGTGGAGTCACAATGCTTCAGAAATTGCTTTATCCAACGAGTCTCTGTTGAACCTCCATAACTAGAAGCACTCAGAAACACCCTGTGAAAGTGTTACCGCTTATTTGAGAAAGACCCATAAGAACTACTAGTTCCAGGCTAAACATTTTCAGCTAGAACTAAGAATTGAGGATATACTGGGTCTTGAGTTCTCTTCACTACTTCTTATGAAACATGCAACATGCTGGTACTAGGGTTCACAAAACCCTTATTTGTATACAACCATTATTCTAATCCAACCCTGTAGCATTGCAGGGGGTTGTTGTGACCCAAGTGCAGGACCTGGCAATTGGCCTTATTAAACCTCATACAACTGACCTCAGCCTATCGATTCAACCTATCCAGACCCCTCTGTAGAGCCTTCCTATCCTCAAGAAGATCAACATTCCTGCATAATTTCATGGTATCTGCAAATTTACTGAGGGTGCCCTCAATTCTCTCATCCAGACCATTGACAAAGACATTAAACAAGACGGGCCCAAAAAGTGAGCCCTGGGAAACAGCGCTTGAGACTGGTCGCCAACTGGATTTAACTCAGTTCACTACAACTCTCTGCACTCAGCCATCCAGCCAGTTTTTAATCCAGAGAAGAGTACGCCTGTCTAAGCCATGAGCCACGAGCATCTCCAGCAGAATGTTGTGGGAGATGGTGTTTAATACTTTACCAAAGTCCAGGTAGACAACATCCACAGTTTTTGCCTCATCCACTAGGCAGGTCACCTGGTCATAGAAGGAGATCAGGAACTAGTTGAGTTCGCAGCTCCAGGCAGGTGGGGCCCCAGTTCCCCTAGTTGCTCCTCCCTGGCCCTGTCAGAGCTCCTGGCCCCTGCCTCACGTCCTTCTCCACAGCTGCCACTCCCACCACGTGTCCCACTCTGCCTCCTGTGCAGGGACCTGAGCCCTGAGCCTGCTGCCCTGAGGAGAGAAGGGGCTCTCCAGGGGACCCCTGGATGACACCCCCCTCGCTGTTTGTTCACTTGGTGCCCTCCTGAAGGTTCTTCCATGCTGGGGTGGTCTGGGCGGTGCCCGTTGGCCTTTTCCACCCAGCTTGGAGCTGCTGCAAGTGGTGCCGCCTCCTCCCAGGCCCTTCAGCAGCTCGCCTTAATTTTACTTTCCTGTCATCTGATTTGCACTGACCTCACAAGTACATTGCGAAAACCATGTAGAGATGGTTGTGCTGAAGACAACTATGGGGGTTCAAGCTTTCAGTTTTTATAGGACAAGAGGAAACAGTTGGGCAACCTCACACTGAAGAAAGACAATGGATTATGCTGCATGAGTGAGCAGAGAGTTTAGGCTCAAGAATACCCTGGCGCTCTAAAAGCTAGAATCACAGTTTAAATCAACCTCGTGATTTCAATCACAAAGTCACACAGAACACAAAATTCAAAAAGATGTTTAACTTGGAACCAGAACAAAACTAAAATCACAGGGACAGAAGTTCAGAAGGAACACAAGGATCAAGATCCAAAATATAACAGCAAGATGTTTTTTACAAGCACTTCAACCTTAATGATCAGATATATCAAGTGATATATGATTTATGTAAACTATTTTGTGATGTGAGGTATTTTTAAACTATAGATTATTTTTTAAATGCTGTTGGGTGTTTTTAAGCAACAACCATAATGAGTGGTTTTGCTCACCTCTTATCCCCATTGTTTTAGGAGACCATCACTAGCAAGAAGTCCCTTGCTTTACCTCCTTTCTGAGGCAACAGTTAATTCCAAGAGACACTACAGTAAAACTAATCAAATACCAGTGCAAAAAATATTCACAGTGCATCTTCTTATCTTGCAATGTCCTTTCTTCTCACTGTGCTTTCAAACTTAGAGACTTTCCACTCCTTTGCTTTGATATCCTGACACATGACCAGACAAGCAGAAGATGAAATTTATAAAACCACAGAAACATATATAGAAAGGAAATGCCCTTGATTCAGCTTTTAGTAGTTGCAGCATGCTGCATGTTAACACCAGACACTTTACTATTTCTCTAAGATCTCGCTAACCTATGTCCTAACAAATTAAATGCCACCTACTATAACGCTTGATTACCAAAAAAATTGCTATTTAGAAATGGAAGGCATAGATCCATAGACAGCTCTAGTATTTTATTGTCATATCCAACTAAAGTTTCTTTACACACTCATTATTTCTGAGATAAGGCTGAACTGTCCATCTCATCCACCTGTATTGTGCCCAACTTCAAGCATTGTTCTCTTAGAAACAACAAGTAATGCAAGCAGTTTCGTTCGAGATAGTACAGGAGATAGTACCGAAGATATTCTGAGCAGAAGCAACTAGCATACACCATCCATTTGGGTAGAGTGACCCACCCTTGACTTATTTTGTATATGTGCAGATAAAGGTATCGAGGAGGTTTTTAAAAAAACAAATAAGGAAAACTCTAATATGATGCTACAAGGATTTCCAGATGGCTCTAGTTTAGCCCCCACATTTTCTTTTTTTCTCGTTTTCACCCTCCCTGTATTTATTGTTCTGCCAATAGTACCAGCCTCAGAAGCTACCCTGCTTATCAAGAAAAATATTAAGATAGACATAGCAGTAAGAATACACATGGAATCACAAACCCTTCCTTTCTGAGTGGCTCACCTGGTTTAGTAAGAATCAAAACCAGCTGCACGGAATACAGAGAAGACAGACAATGACTGGGAAGCAAGGAAAGAGAAAACGCCTTCAACCCAAGAGCTGCTCAGTAACAACTCACTTTTTAGTTAATTAATAACTTCTTTTCTGTGGCTAATATAAAGTTTAAATCAACTTCAGATAAAAGCTAACTACTTTTTCTTAATTAGTGTCCAAATGATGCTCTCTTGCTTCTGCATCCTTAGCTTAATTTAAGCTAAGAAGCCTCTGTTGCTTTACAGCAGCTTTATTGGGAATTTCAATGTTCTGTTTCTTCAGTCCCACAGGAACCCTGCATTGCTCTATGAATGCAAACTAGTACACTTCCAAGACCTTCCTAATACTTAACAGTTTTAGTCCATACCCCAGTAACTTAGCCCCAAATCCTAAAGCAAGTAATCATCATTCATAAAAGTTCTTCTGCCTTAAAGAAAGTGGCCATAAAAATTACTCAGATGAGGGTTTTTTGTGGAAAAATGAAATAGGATAAAGATTGGCCTATTAAAATTGAGTAATATAAGAGAAGTAAAGGGAAATAGTTTCTGACACTGCCAAACTGCATTATATCTTTCTGAAAGGCACAGCCTAATAGAATATCTTGCTTTTTTTATAGGATACATTTGGTATATTCAGTTCTGACATATATTATACCAGTGGTGTCTTCTGCACATTAAACAATTCCACAGGCAGTAAGACACTGTATTTGCCAGGTGTAGCACAGGCAGTGTAAACAATACCTTACATATTCATTCCATTTACTCCCAAGCAAGTGAGACCATTAGTTTAAATGCACATTTTTAAACTTCAGTTAATTTTTAAATTAATACAAGAGGTATGGTGGGCAGCATTCAAAATGATGACAGAGTTCTCTATGTGATTTCTATTTAGTCTGAAAATCCCATCAGGTTGTAAATATGACATCGACAAAAGTCAGGGTTGATGCTCAGAATGGGATCTCTCTGTTCAGCTCTGAGAGTATATTAAAAAGCGTACAACTCCTGATCAAACAGGTTTTTTTATTTTTAAACACTATCTGCTCCCACCTACCCTTTCACCTTTTCTCTCAATAACAAATCCCCCCAAAAAATTAGGATTTGAAAGATTCTGACATCATATCCAGCAGGTAAGACAATTAATGATCCTACAACTCCTTACCCTTCACTCTCTATTCTCTCTGAACAAGCCAATCTCTTGCCTGGAAAGACCATCCATTTTCATGTGACAGTTATTGATTTTCATTAAAGTAGCAGAAAGAAGCCAAAAATATTAAGCCCTATTCTTCCATATCCAAAATAAACTGTATAAAAGCAAATGATAATGAGAATTTACAGGGACACAATCATGTATTTATGCCTATGTCAATGCTACAGCCAATCTGCACAAGAGATGCCAAGAGAGCACTACAACAGCTTTAATTAGTATAGAAAGCTGATTTGATGGTAGGGACAACATGTAATAGTCTTGGCACCAGCAGCTAACCAGGAGAAGGGAGTCCCTAGTGCAGTGAAAAACTTGATGGGCAGCAGCAGTCACTTAATTTGTTTATGTAACCAAGCAAGCTGGGTCTGCCCTTTTGTTTCTCCCCCTACTACTTATTTCATGAGTGCAGAGAGCAAGTGTTTGGGTTAACATCCAGCCACTCACAATGACAACTTGAAATGCCTGCCAACTGCATAAATCTCACTAGCCATGAAAAGGAAAAAGGCTTTTTCTTAGAATAAGAGACCTAGTCACACACACAGAGAAAACTGGAGTACAGTCTGCTCCTAAGCTATGTATTCTGTCAAAGATTCCCAACATCATTAACAAGTAATAACTGCATCCTTACATCCCCAAGTTACAGAAAAACATTTCAGTCACAGACCTCAGAGAAGTAAACTGATTCAGAAAGGTTGTTTCATCTATACTTGCCCAATGTCCTTTTGTTGAGGGTTTGTTTTTTTCTGTTCTGTCAGAAACAGCACCTTGTAGTACAGCTTTTCTGCCCTGAGAGAACTGATGAAATGATTTTCACAAGGCATGGGGAATGCCATTTGGTGTCACATACAAATGACCGCTACTCTAATGATAAAAAAAAAAAAAAATCCATTGATTTCTTGACCCCTGTCTGATCAATAGAATCAAATTGGTTTTAAACATGATCCCACTATATTTTAAAGTAAGCTGACTGATGGACAGACTTATGCAGTCTATCTTCCTTCTTTGGGAGATTTTATGTCTCCACTGCTATGTGGATGGATTGCCAGAAATTTTTCTGTAACACATTTTCTCCGTGGAATCCCTGTGGAAAAATAAAGTGTATGCATTTTCCCAATGTTTGTCATATGCAAGTGCTTAGATACTAATTGGCAATTTTATTTATCAGGGCAATTTTTCATACTTTCAAACAAAAAAGATGATATAAAATCCATAATGCCCTTGTTCTATCTCTACGTTCATACAGGTTTTCATATGTGCTCTTGAAGTACTGATGCATTTGGGGGAAAACCACATTGCAAATAAACAAATTTAACATACAGTGTTACAGTTTTGAAATGCAAAAAATCATCATGCCTTGCAAGGTGAAATGCTACTGCATTCCTATAACAGATATCCTCATCTTGCAGGTTGCAATACATTGTTGTCATCTGAATGTTTATTCCTTTCTCCACAATATTATTTGAACAGATACCTCACTTCAAGAAATGGAAGATGTAATAGAGGAGCTGTTTGAAAGTCTGACATTTGTCCTTCTTTTCCCAAGCATCTGTGGATTTGGCCATTTCCTTGATAGCTCCTCCTTTGTTTGATTATCTGCCTGCAACTTGCAGGCACAGAGATTTCAGTGGACCTTATGTGACTGTGGCTCCTTTTGGAACAATATGCTGAACAGCCACTGAGCGAAACGTATTGAGCACAGGTACATCACTCTCTCATCAGGGTCACAGAGGAGAACCAGCTGCTTCTGATGCAGTCCTAAAGTCAAATAAAAGCAATTCCATGCTAGTCAGGAGCATCATCTGAACCAGGGACTCTTATCCCTAGACAACAGTGTTAAGTAATAGATCCATCACACGCAACAATTTTCTGTGCCACCTAGAGAGAAACTTGGCAGAAAAGTGGTGTGAAATTAACAACTGTCACTTACTTACTCAATTTGCATAGAGAAAAATTGAATTGTTTCCACTCATTTTGAGCTTTGACAAGGGAAACAGGATGCTAATGTTTCCAGCATGCACTGTCTGGGGTAGACTGCAGCGTAAGTATTCATCAATTCTGAAACCAATTACTATTTCTACATCCGTCACAGCACACGCCATTTTCTGTGTATGAATATTAATTAATCAGACCACTACACATTGTAGATAAGTTCAAGGAGGAGTTTGTGAAATGCAGGATAAAACTTACTACAGTATAAATACATTGCAATGTACATGGTTGAATCTTGCTAGCACGTCACAATTCACGCACAGCGCTGCTGGAAATTCTCTAGACATGTCACTTCTTGGCTTGGTCTAAGTTAATGACTGAAGTGGCACACACAAAGGATCTGGAGAGGGTGTGCAAGCATTTTTCCATGAGTAGATTTCCTGTCTTCTTTCAAGGAAGGACCTTTGAATTGTGTCATGAATAGGAGAAAGAGTATTTCAGAAACCTTGTGCAGTTAAGAGTATACCAAAAAAGCGGAGAGAATAAGGAGTGCTGAATTCATGCTACTCTAAGGTGTAACAAAAAAAAAAAATCAAATTTTATTCTGAAGACATGAATCTTTCCAGGTTTTCAAGAGCTCCATGTCTCACTCTCAGCTGACAGAATACAGTCACCTCAGGGTTATATCGAACAGAAGTAGCTATTGATTAGAAAAGCATTTGCAGATTAGGAGCCTTGCAAAAGAGTTACTCAGCAATCTCTCTTAATTGGATATGTTCAGAACTTGAAACTTAATTTGTATCTCCATTTAAGTGAGTCAATATTGTGGAAACAGCTAGAAAACAAGTCTGACAAAGAAAAATGCAGTTTTGTTCCTATATGCTTGGATCAGTCTGGTCAAAAGCAGAATGTGTCTGCCTTTATTTCAGGTCAAATAACTACTGGCCTCATGCTCTATGAAAAGGCTATAATGGTTTCCATTTAGCACTCTACCCGGGAGACATGGACTACACCAAGTTTACAGAACCATAGTTTATTTAGGAAGGGATCTCTAGTGATTGCCTAGTTCGAACACCTCAGCTCAAGCAGGGTCAACAGAAGATTGTGTGATATCATGTTCAGCTGGGTTCTGAATATCTCAAAGAATGGAGACTCCACAACCTCTCCAGACAGCGTGTTTCAGTGTTTGAATCCTCCCTGTAGCAAATTTTTTTCTTATGCTGAGCATTCCTTCAAGACTAAAAAATCCCAGCTCACTCACCCTCTCTCTGTGTGCCCCACTATGTGCTTCCGTAATCACCATTTTTTCCTTTGCTCCAGTATGTCCATGTATCCTCTCATACTGGAGAGGTCACATCTGGACACAGCACTTTAGGCGTGGTCTCATCAGGAATGAAGAGAGCTCAAGGATCACCTACCTCATCTTGCTGGCAGTGTTCTTCCTAATACAGCCTTCTTTGCCATAAGGGTGTATCAGTGGTTCATGTTCATTTTTTTTGTGTCCATCAGGACCCCCAACATCTTTTCTTCAAAGCTGCTTCCCAGACAGTCAGCCCCAGCCTGTACTGGTGCATGGGGTTGTTATTCACCAGGTGCAGGACTTTGCATATGCCTTTGCTGAACTTCATGAGGTTCTTGTTGACCTATTTCTCCAGACTGTCAAGGTCCCTTTGAATGGGGAGCACAGATGTCTGGTTTATCAACCACTCCTCCCAGTTTTGCAATTCCTGTGAACTTGCTGAGGGTGTGCTCTGTCCTGTCATCTAGGTGAAGAAAAATAGTATTGGCCTTGGGGTGCACCAATAATGACTGGCATCCAGCTAGACTATCACAACCAGTGAGCCCAGTAGTTCAGCTACTTTTCAGTCCATCCCCCTCTCCACTTACATAATGTGTACTTCAACAGTTTGTCTCCTACTGACAGCTTTTGAAGATCACAAACTAAAGAAAAAACAGATTCATTAAATTCTGTTTCTAATAGTATCAAGCTACTAATCCTTACAACTTGATACCTGAAAAGTTAGGCATTGGTTGTGCTTAAATGCTATCCTTATGTGCTGATAAATAAGCCGTCAGGGAAGAAGACCGGCCTGATTGAACAAGGAGCTTTTACAAGAACTCAGGGAAAAAAAAAAAAAGAGTGCATCAACTTTGGAAAGAGAGGCAGATGAATCAGGAACATGTTTAAGGGTATTGTAAGGTCATGTAGAAAGAGAATTAGAGATGCAAAAGCTCGGTTAGAACTTAATTTGGCCAAATCTGTCAAGGATAATAAAAAGTGCTTTTATAAATACATTAATAACAAAAGGAGGGCCAGAGAAAATCTTCATTCCTTATTGGACAAAGGGGGAACACAGTAACAGAAGACAAGGGAAAGGCTGAGGTACTCAACACCTTCTTTGCCTCAGTCTTTAACGAAGAGATTGACTGCCCTCAGGACAACTGGGCTGCTGAATTGATAGACAGGGATGGAGAACAAAACATCTTTCCTGTTAACCCAGGAAGTAGTAATTAACGACCTCTGTGCCACTTAGATGCTAACAAGTCAATGGGTCTGGATGGGATTCATCCTAGGATGCTTAGGAAGCTGGCACAAGAGCTGGCTAAGCACCTTTCCATCATTTATCACCTGTCCTGGCTAACAGGGGAGGTCTCAGATGACTGGAGGTTGGCCAACGTGATGCCCATCCACAAGAAGGGCCAAAAGGAGGATCCGGGGAACTACAGGCCTGTCAACCTGACCTCAGTGCTTGGCAAGGTTATGGAGCAGATCATCCTGAGTGCCATTGAGCGGCACGTGCAAGAAAACCAGGGGATCAGGCCCAGACAACATGGGTTTAGGAAAGGAAACTTCTAACCAATCTGATCTCCTTCTATGACTGAGTGACCCACCTGGTAGACAAGGGGAAGGTCATGGATGTGGTTTTACCTAGAACTTTGACACAGCCTCCCACAGCATCCTCCTGGAAAAGCTGGCAGCCCGTGGCCTGGACAAGTGCACCCTTCGCTGGGTTAGAAAATGGCTGGATGATCGGGCACAGAGAGTGGTTGTGAATGGTGCGGCATCGAGTTGGTGTCTTGTGACCAGCAGCGTCCCCCAGGGATCAGAACTGAGCCCAGTTCTATTCATCATCTTTACTGATGACCTAGATGAGGGGATTGAGTCTACCGTTAGTAAATTTGCAGATGACACCAAGTTGGGGAGCAGTGTCGATACCCTGGAGGGTAAGAAGACGCTGCAGAGGGACCTGGACAGGCTGGGTCAATGGGCTGAGGACAATGGTATGAGGTTCAACAAGGCCAAGTTCAGGGTCCTGCACTTTGGCCACAACAACCCCACGTATCGCTACAGACTGGGGGATGAGTGGTTGGAGAGCAGCCCAGCAGAGAGGGACCTGGGAGTGCTGGTTGCCAGCCGGCTGAACATGAGCCAGCTGTGCCCAGGGGGCACGGAAGGCCAACAGCATCTTGGCCTGTGTCAGGAATAGTGTGGCCAGCAGGACTAGGGATGGAATTCTGCCCCTGTACTTGGGGTTGGCGAGGCCTCGCCTCGAGCACTGGGTGCAGGTCTGGGCCCCGCACTTCAAGAAGGACATTGAGGTGCTGGAGTAGGTCCAGAGGAGAGCGACCAGACTCGTGAAGGGACTGGAGGGAAAATCTTACGAGGAGAGGCTGAGGGAGCTGGGGTTGTTTAGCCTGGAGAAGAGGAGGCTCAGGGGGGACCTTATCACTCTCTACAACTACCTGAAGGGAAGTTGTAGACAGGAGGGGGATGGGCTCTTCTCCCAGGCAATTTGTGACAGGACGAGAGGGCACAGCCTGAAGCTGCACCAAGGGGAGGTTTAGGTTGGATGTTACAAAGCACTTCCTCACAGAAAGGGGGATGAAACACTGGAACGGACTGGCCAGGGAGGTGGTGGAGTCACCATCCCTGGAGGTGTTAAAGATAAGACTGGATGCCACACTTAGTAGCATGGTTTAGCTGATTTTGTGTTAGGTCATAGGCTGGACTCGATCTCAGAGGTCTTTTCCAGCCTCAATAATACAGTGATTCTGTAAACAAGGTGACAGTTATAGTAACGATGTCAATCCTGCTTCTCAGTTCTGTAGGAGATAACAGAGCATACTGTAAAGGATAAAGAGCCATTACACATTTGAAGAAAGCTCACTGTGTTTTCCCCCTTAAAGGCTAATATGCTAATTTGACTAAAGGAGAAACACTGAGCACATTTTCTGACAACATGACCTTTAACATTAAAACAAAAAAGAAAATAAAATCTCATTTTCCTTCTGCTGTAACAAAACAGAGGGCTCTTGCTTGAAAACACAGTAAATCTGAGCCTTAAGCTAACATCTGGAGTCTCGCATATCTCCAGCTGAAGTAACTCAGAAGCAGAACATTTTCATTAGGTAACTTTCAGTATGTGTATTTATGCAACACTAAATAGAAAGAAGTAATATTTCACCGTTCTAACAAAGATAGGATAGAGACCCTGACTCAAATATATTTTTAATTTTGGGTTTATCCATTTAATTCATTTTCAAGATTTGCCAAATTTTAGTTTTTATAAACACTGCACGTATTTAATGCTCAGAAAGACCTGAACACCTCATGACAATTCTGCTAAGAAAAAGCAATTATACCTCCCGCATCTAATTAAGAGCAGGAATAACAGATATCCCATGAGGAAAAAATGTGGACACAACCTCTCAGAATTTAGATATTTCTGACTGCTGGGCTTACAGAGGAAGAAGTACCTCTTCACAAGTTTAAAAGCACCAACTGTCCATAGTTGCCGAAGCATATAGTTCTGCAGGAACACAGAAATTAGCTGACTATGTTCTTCCCTGATTTTGTATAATTTCTGTAAGTTTTAGTGCTTTGGTCATCCAAGTCCCATTGCACAGCTAAAGCTAGAAAAAAGGAATTATCAGTCTCAAGCAAAGATAAAGTTCTCCTACAGTGCTCATTTATGTTGCATTCATGTGTCCTTTCTCTCCCTTCACACATGTGATCATTTCATCCAAATCCTTCTCTCCCCGAACAAAGGCTTGGCCGTGCTAGTTTTAGTGTGGTGATATTGCATGTGCTAATCACTTACTGATTTGGTGTCACTAGTGTCTCAGCAATTGTTTTTTCATCATGGAATTATCTTTTGAACTAATCACTGTCAAGGGTGACCTGTTAGCTTTGTTAATCATTAATAAATTGTTTTTTCTTTACTTAATTTATACCAAAAATTAAACTCTAAAGGTTATGGTAGATGTTCCTGATCCTGAAGTCCAAGTCTAAAGATGCAGGTATTAAAAAGGTGAGATGCATGAAAGCAGCACAGCTATTCTTGGGCAAGCATTAATAATTAGATATTACTTTGGAGAAAGGGCAATGCTTCATCTGAAGATGAAGCATTATCTTCAATACCTTTTTGTGCAGTTGGCGGAACATTCCCACTGACTGTGCTTCTAATCTCAAAATAAGTTGGCAGGTTTGCCCTTTTCTAGCTGAAATACAGTCTCTTCTGGGAAACCTTTGCCAACACATCCTGAGAATTGTTATGTCCTAGTAAAGGTTGTTCACTGATATTTGTAGTATCTTAAATACACACTGCATTATTACAGGTGAATTCTACATTTGCTTAAAGATTACACTGAAAATAAAAGCCAAACAGATATCTACAGGACTACTTTGTTTAGAAAGCAGACTCATTACTGTGCTAGGCTATTGCTGTATACTATGGAGTTGCTCCAGGAACAGCAGAGTCATCTGAGGATGAAGAATAGGCAGTTGTTGGAGCCTGGAAGAAATGTGGTCATTTTTGATCTCTTGCTCTCTAAGATCAAGAGGGTTACACAGCCATTTTAGATACAAAAGGCAAGAAATTAGTAATGACTGACAACTACACCAATGTGATATGAAAAATTAGTCTCAAATATTGTCTTTCCCGCAGATGGCAGTAGGAAATTTCTCTTCATGTGGCAGAAGGTTTTTTGGTGTGTTTTCTTTGTTTGACTGGGTTTGTTTTGTTTTGTTTTAAAGTTGATCACAAAAGAAAATACAGGATTTCATTGCTTTCATGAAGAAGGAAAATGCCTGTTAGTCTCATTTAATGGTTGGTAAAATTTACCTTGGCTTCAATCGAATAACTTAAAAAAAAAATCTGCTTGCTTGCAACAAGGAAGAAACTGTACCCAAAACTAATGCATTTATTCAATTATCCCTCTAGGGTGGGCAAAACAGTCTACACTTCATTTTAGTCAGAAATCTACCCTGGAACATCTGATGTGAAGACAATTTAGCTTTTATGTTTGTAGCATTTTTAGGTACCCATTTGTGTTTGCCACTGCAATAGTTCATTAAAAAAAAAAAAAAAAAAAAGCAAAAATAAAAGAAGCAGCTTCAAATCCTTTTTAGATCTAGAAGCTAGAGTTCAGAAAAAAAAAATCCACTAAGTGAACAATTGCAAAGAATGTTACAATATTGGTTAACAGACAACTTACTGGTAACATCTGACTCTTATAATTCAGAAAAAAAAACCCTGTAAAATAAACTAACACCGGTTAGGCCAGTTGCGATAACACTCATTCTCTTTCCCAAAACATATATCACATTTTCTTGTGCTTCTTGTAAACCTATGCACAGCTACTAGGAAGGTAATGATGAAATTTTTTTCAAGTTATTAAACAAGCCCATAAGAGCAACCCTGCTGACATCTGTCACACATTCCTAGGCTAAAAGACAAGTGTCACTGGAAGGTAATTGCACATAAAGTGCTATAGCATGTAATTATTGAATCCATTTTATGTTAATAGCCACATTTAATCAGGAAGGCTGGTCAAAATGATTTCATCAAACACATTTTGGCTAACTGGAATCTCAATAGACATATTCTGAAGACAAGGTTTGTATGACAGAAAAGAAAGTAATTTGACCTTGTATGCAATTGTGTATATGGATTTGGAAACAGCATCAACCCGTCTCAGGTCAGTCATACTCTGAATGCCTCATCCTGTCTATTTCTCACTGTGAGCCACCGTGTCCTACTGAAGCACATATCCTCTGCTCCTGCAGCTCTCAGCAGCAAAATTCAGATACTCAGGAATCCAGTAAGCAAAATGGCATGTTCAGTGTGTGATAGTCTTAAAGCAAGTGCTATGCAGCTACCTGCAAATTATAAAATCTATTTAGCCTACTTGTTCTGTGGAAAAAACCCTGACACAGTAAATTTAGTTTCTGTGCAAGTTTCTACTAGCTTACCTATCACAAAATATTATTGTCCAATAGTTATTGCAAAAGGTACAGATTTTATATGTTAGTAATCCAGCCATAATGTATATAAATCACCCAGAAGCTTTATTTCTAAGACTTCAGAATTAAACACACCTATAGAGTACAGTCAGATTTTAAACAAGGGCTAGAATTTGTGACCTTCAGGTATAAACTTATAATGGTGACATTTATAAATTAATCTTTAAGGTTAATTTAATGACATGAGGTTCAGTAAATCGTTAATCTCAGCTGAGTAAGTTTTCTCTTTATATGCTGCAACTCCTTAATTAAGCTCCCATTTCTTCATATGCCCCCTGCTTTGGAAATCTGTACACACTAAATGAACAATTATAGGCAGAAAAAATAATCATGAATATATATATAAGTGGTTTATCTTCATATGACACTTCAAGCTCGCATGCTTTTACTGGGTGGGATCTGAGTCTGTGTTCTGAGTATTGCCTCAAAAACAAAGATGTGCAAGAAGTCACTTTTATCATGTCTCAGAATGCAAAATAGTCTCACATGCAAACGAAATACTACTGAACAAATGAAATTAGACACTTCCTACTTTATGAAGTAAATTGAACTAAACGCACCTACATGAATGGATTCTGGCTGTTTGACTACTTCAAAAAATAAGAATAGCTTGATATTGAAGGGCAGAGTTTTCTGACAAATTGAAGGAGAAATCTTCAGCCTTTGATCTCCTTTCATTTTGATTACTGGAGGGAGAAAGAGAAGCAATGGGGAAGAAAGTATAAATAACTAGACACATTCACATTTGTATTTCTTACATGAAACAAGGAAAATAAATTTCAGAACTTAAAAAACCTACCAAATTTTCAGAAAGTATGTCTGGAATTTTATGTAAGTCAGATAGCTGAAACTAATGAAAATTTACATGACATTACTTAAAGCCAAAAATCACGTACACAATCCCCATTGAGCTTTAGCTAACATAAGAAACAAGGAATAAAAACTGCTTCAGGACAGTAATTACAGAATAAAATGCTTCATTTTCCAATAATAATATGTACATGGTAATTGAGCCTATAAGAGAGATGCCTATGAAGTATGATTACGCATCTAAAAGCTCATGAACTGAAAAGATATTTTAAAGGATTTTCTGTTCAGCT
>WEIS01020976.1:5134-38804 GCA_013389965.1 Todus mexicanus | reverse complement strand
CCCTCAGCACCCCCTCCAGCACCGCTTTAGGCTGGGGGGCTCAGCCCCACAACCCCCCCACTCACAACTCCCTCAAACCAGGGAGGTCCCCAAACCCAGGGATGGGGATTTGGGGGAGATGTGACAGCCCCAGGACCCCCCAAACATCACCCTGAGGGGGTGCCCTGGCTCATCCTGGGGCAGGATCTGGCCCTAGCACCCTGGTTGGTGGGATAATGTGTGGGTACCCCCCCGAAAAATCCTTCAGCGGGCAGAGGGGGGGGGCAGGGTGTGGAGCTGAAGGCAGGGGAAGGGGGTCCCAGAGCTGCACCAAGGCTGCGGGACCCCCGAAACAGCCCCTGGTGAGCTGGGGAGGGCCCGATCCGGGGGTATCGCTGCCCTTTTGGCGTGGGCAGCCTGGGCACCGCCGCCTGCCGTGCTCTGGGGTGCAGGATTTGACCCCGCCTGGAGCAGGAGGGGGGGTTCACCCCATCAGCTGGGCTGTCCCCATGGAGGTGACACCGGCTGCGGGGACCCCTGGGGCAGGATTCCGGATGGGGAGCAGGGAGAGGGTGCAGGGGGAGCAGGGAGAGGGTGCAGGGAGAGCAGCGGGGGCTGGAGCAGGGCTGGGGTGCAGCAAAGCGACCGCAGGGAGGGACAAAACCTGAGGCGGCCTCAGGTGTGGCTGAGGATGGGGGACCCGCTGCCCTCCAGCCCTGCGCCCCCCTCCACGGGAGCATTCCAGGGACGGGGGACCCTTTCCTCGTGGATTTGGGGTGCGCGGTTCCCCCAGCACTGGAGGGAACCCCTCACCCTCCCCGACAACCACCCGAGGGGGGACGGGCCGTGGGTCCCTGGGCCAAAGCCAGTGCGGGGTGTGGGCCAAGGAAAAGGTGCAAATCAGGGGCTGAGCCCCAAGCAGAGCTGCCCCCACCCCCCAAACCAGGGGGGCTGCAGCGATCCCCATCCTCCCAGCCGGCACCGAACGCTCGTGCCATGGGGCATCCTCATGCCACGGACGGCGGGGTCCCATCCGCGGCCCCTCCCGGGGCACAGACAGGGCGCAGAGGGGACAAATCCCAGCCCCAAGCCGCCCGTGCCCATCAAGGACAAGGTGGCGCGGGCACCAGGACACCCTTGTGCCCGTCACGGTGTGTCCACCAGCACCCGAGCGGAGCGGGCGCCCATCTCCCACCCCATCAGCTGCCCCAGGGGCCTCCCAGCACCATCCTGTGGGGCCCAGCACCCCCTCCAAAACACCCCAGCACCCAGCAGGACAAACCCTGGGGTCACTGCACCCAGAGCAGCCCTGGGCATCTTTATGTCCCGTCGCTGGGCACGGGCACCCAACCCTCGTGGGGAAACTGAGGCAGGGGTGTGCAGCGGGCACTGGGGTGCCCCAGCTCCCTCAAAGCAGCATTTTGGCATCGCGATGGTGCATCCCCGGTGCAAAAGCATCGCTCCCCGGGACGAGGAGGAGGAAGGCAGAGCCGGCGCTGTTGGTGCTGAGGGGCTACGCTTGGGAGTGCAGAGCTGGGGGGCAGCAGCCCCATCCATCCATCCATCCATCCATCCCTCCCTCCCTCCCTCCCTCCATAGAATCATAGAATATTTAAGGCTGGAAAAGACCTCTTAGATGATCGAGTCCAGTCCATCCCTCCATCCATCCCTCCATCCCTCCATCCCTCCATCCCTTCCTTCTCCTGCTGCTGCTGCTGCTGCTGCTTCCTCCTCCAGCTCTCCCTCTCCCCTTCCTCAGCCATGTTAATTAAACCCAAGCGCTTAATTACAACCTGCTAAATCCTGCAGCTGCTTCCCAGAGCCCACTAACACTGCGGGGCCAACCCCGATCCCCCCACCCCTGCCTCAGCCATCCCCGCAGGACCCGGGGGGATCATCCCGGCGGACGCAGGATTTGGGTTGCGGCTCAGCGGCGGCATAAAGGGATCTTCACGCAACGCGTGGAAAAATGCAAACCCAACCAGGGGCACCGGGAAGAGTCATCCCGGGGGGGGGTCTGGGCCTCTCCAAGGAAAGCTGGGGCCAGATGGCTCAGCCCTGGGGGTGTCCCTGGAGCTGCTGGAGGGTCCCCCAAGGGGTGCGGAGGGAAGGGGCTGCTCAGCCCGTGCGCGGCGAGCTCCCGGCGACACGGCAGCGGCTTGCTGGCAACGGAAAAATAACCGAGGCAAACAAGGTGAAGGCTGGTGGCTGCGAGCCAGGCTGGAGGGAGCCAGCCTTCCATCGCCCTGCTCCGCCTGGACACCCACCGGTGAGGCCCCGGGGCAGGGAGGAGCCCCGTGGGGTGGCCTAATGCTCTCACCCTCCTGCCCGCAGGTCCCCACCGGCCCATGAAGTGATTCAGGAGGGTGGCACAGCCCCTGGTCCTGCCGTAGCCGCCACCGCCACCCCCGGCACCAAGGTAAGGAGCCAGCCCCGCGGCCGTGGGCTGGGTGGGACGCGCTGGCGTGGGCACCACACCCTCGCACTGGCTCCGCGGGGCACAAATCCCAACTGGGGTCTTCCCTTGTCCGTGAGGGATGCCCAGCCCCGACACCCAGGACCATTAACCACCTCCCCCAGTGGGAGGTCACCAGGGGCAGCCCCCGGGGCCGGGGCAGGGGACCGGGGGCGCCTCACGGGAGGCGGCGCCGTGAAGGGGGGGCCCGCAGGAAGCACGACGGTGCTTGTGAACCTGCGTCCGTCCCGCTTCCCTCCTCGCCTCGGCCGACGGCAGCGCCGGGGACAGGCGCCACGTTTCGGGCATCGCTCACGCCCCTGCGCCTCGGCCGGGAGGGTGTGAAGCGGGGTCGGCGGGGCCGTGGGGTGCGGAGCCCGGTGGGACGGGGGCAGGTAGGTGCCACGGCAGCGTTTGGCGGGGGGTTTGGGGCGTGCCGGGGTGCCCGGCCGGCAGCGCTGGTGCTGTTCCACTCTGTTCTGTTTCTTCTCGCTCAGGTCTGCTGGCCATGGGCAACCTGATAAAGGTATTGGGCAAAGATTTAGAAAACTGTCCTCATTTTTTCCTGGATTTTGAAAGTAAGTCCCGTGAGCAGGGCGGGCGCGGGGAGGGGGCCGGGGCCACTGCCGCGGCTGCTCTCCAGAAGATGGGGACAGGCACGGTGTCCCCGAGCAGCCCCGCGTTCCCAAGCGCTTCGGGGCAACCCCAGATGTGCCCCGCAAAGGGCTGAGCGGGGTCAGGGGAGCAGGAACCCGAGAGATGCCCCGTCCCTGAACGCGCGGGGAGACGTCCCTGGCTGAGCGGTGGGGATGCAGGATACGTCCCAGCAGCAGGACCTGGCCCAGGAGGACCTGAGGCACGTGCCCGGCGCTGTTGGGCGATGGCACCGGCTGCGGCGCGGCCTCTGCCACCACCACGGAGACCGGGGATGTGGGGGAAGGAGGAGGGAAGGATCCCGGTGCTGGGAAGGGCCGTGTGGTGGTCACATCTTGCGCCTGAGGCACAGGGATTGGGGACCCCAGTTCAGCCCAGGGGAACCTACCCCAGCTTCCCACCAGCCTGGGATGGGAGAACGCGGCTCTTGGACCTCCCGGGCTGGACATGGGGGTCTACAGGAGATGGTGGCCGCTATGGCAGGACGGCTCAGCCAGCACAGCCGCGCGGGCCACCCTTCCTCCCTCTCCCCCTCTTCCTTTCAGAGCGCAGCTCAGAGCAAGAGCCAGGGGGGTAAAAATAGTGCAGCAGCAACCGCTCGCCCCAGCCCCGGCCCCGGCCCCGGCGCGGAGAGGCCGCGCACAGCTCGCCACACCGCCCCCGGCACCGGCGCGTCCCAAAATAGCCGGGGCCGGGGTCACGCAGCCGCCCCACTCCCACGGCGAGGCACCTCCCCAGCTCCTCCGGGCTCCTTCGGGGCAGCTCAGCCTTCGCCCACCTCCAGCAGCCCCCCAGCATGGGGCTGGGGCCGGGGGGGCTCCCCGGGACCCCCCGTTTCAGCTAGAGGTGGGGGGACACCGTTAGGCAGGACTCTGGGGACTCGCTCATCGCTTCGCCCTCCTCGCCGGAGCCCGGCGGCTCTCTCCTCCCTTCGCTCCTTCCTCTCCATCACCCCATCCTCCAGCGCTCATCACCATGGCGGGGGGAAGAGGCTGCGGCCCTGGGGCCGGGAGCAGCCGTGGGGTCACCCCTCGGCCCCCCGAGCCCCTGGGGAGCAGCGTGGGGGAGGACGGGGGCTCCGGCCGCCGCCGGCCGCTGCCCGCAGCCCAGCACCTCTTCCCCGAGCACCACCTCACCATCATGCTTTTTTGTTTCCTCTTGTTTCTTCTCTTGCAGGTTTCACATGGGGAACCTTCTAAAAGTGTTGACTTATAACGAACTTGACCAAGGCCCTAATTTTTTCCTTGACTTTGAAAGTGAGATGGGATTTTTATTTTCCCTTTTTTTTGTTCCGTACTTATTCTGAGTTCCACATCCACGCCATTTTGAGTTCTCGTCCCCCCCTCAACCCCGTCGCCCATCGCATCGCGCCCATCCCAGATGCCTTCTCCCCACCTTCGCCGGCCGGGGGTGTCTCCCCGGGGAGGGTTGGCCGAGGTCACCGGGGGCTTTATCGCTCCGCACCCCTTCCCCGGGGCACTTTGCAGCCCGTTGGGGCCAGCCCGGGGCTGGGGGGCTGCTCGGGGACCCCTCCTGAGCAGGACCGTGGTCGCAGGGCAGCCAGGACTCATCCCCCCGCGCCCCCCGCGCCGCGGCTTGGCTCAAGCTGGGGCAAGGAGACGGACGAGGGGGAGAAACCCGCCAGGAAGGGCTGTGGGCTGGCGGGGGAGCCGCGGGCTGGGGTGCCGGCACCCCCGACTCCGGCTCTCTCCGCCCGGGACCCCGCTCAGAGCCCTCCGGGTTTCTCTCCCCGGGGCGCTGCCCTGCAGATGCGCAGCCGACGGAGGCCGAGACGGCGGTGTGGAACCAGGTGAACGCCGTGCTGGAGGAGGCGCAGGCCGTCCTGGCCGAGCTGCAGTCCTACACGGGCGCCGGGCAGGAGATCCGAGAGGTGGGTGCAGCCCCGGCGCCCGCTGCCCATCCACCCATCCACCCACCCACCCACCTGTGGCTTGGGGCAACCAGCGGTGCTCTCCCCACCACAGGCCATCCAAAACCCCGGCGACCTGCGGCTGCAGGAGAGGGCCTGGAGCGCCGTCTGCCCCCTCGTCGCCAAGCTGAAGCGCTTCTACGAGTTCTCCCTGCGGCTGGGTGAGCGCCGGAGCCTCAGCCCCCTTTTCCCGCATCACCCCCGTCGCATCCCGCATCCCTCCCTTGGATGCAGAGCTGGGGGGAGCCCCGGCCGTGGGGTGTGCTGGGCTGTGGGTGCTGCGCTGCCCCGTGCCTCAGTTTCCCCAGCCGGGGCCGGGGAGGCGCACGGGAGCAGGAGGGGGACCAGCGCTGCTTTCGCCCGCAGAGAACGCCCTGCGGAGCTTGCTGGAGGCCCTCACCAGCCCCCCATACGCCCCGACCCAGCACCTCGAGCGGGAACAAGCCTTGGCCAAGCAGTTCGCCGAGATCCTCCACTTCACCCTCAGCTTCGATGAGCTCAAGGTACCTCCCCGCGACCCCCTGGGTGGGCTGAGGGAGCCCGTGAGGTCGCCGTACTGGGACTGTGCAGAAGCCGTGAGCCAGCACGGTCCTTCGGGACCCCCCAAAATCCAGCCCAGGCCTGGCCGTGGCCCCCAGCCCAGCCCAGCCTCTAAGCTCAGGTTCTCCTCCGCAGATGACCAACCCCGCCATCCAGAACGACTTCAGCTACTACAGAAGGACCATCAGCCGAAACCGCATTAACAACCTGCAGGTCAGAGGATGATGCTGTCCCCACCCCGGCCAGGGACGGGCTCCCTCAGGGGGGGCACAGGACCGGGAACAGCTCAGGGATGGGGGGTTCGGTCACCCCAGTGACCCCCATCATCCCTCCCCGCAGCTGGACGCGGAGAGCGAGGTGAACAACGAGATGGCCAACAGGATGTCGCTCTTCTACGCCGAGGCCACCCCCATGCTCAAGACCCTCAGCAACGCCACCACCAAGTTCGTTTCGGAGGTGAGCGAGGCTCGGGGTGGGGGGATCCTCGGGGCAGGGGGGGAGCTCCCCTCCAACCCCAGCACCAGTCCTGGGGTGTCAGGAGTGGGAAACGGGAGCCGGAACCTGTTGGGTTTCAGAACAAGACCCTCCCAATTGAGGACACGACCGACTGCCTGAGCACCATGGCCTGTGTCTGCAGGGTGATGCTGGAGACGCCGTGAGTTCCCTGCCTGGATTTAGGGGGGTGGGGGGGGTCAGCTCAGTGCAGGGGTCCCTGTGCTGCCCCCCAGGGGCTCAGCCAGCTCCTCTCCCCACCCAGGGAGTACCGGAGCCGCTTCACCAACACGGAGACCCTGCTCTTCTGCATGCGGGTGATGGTCGGCGTCATCATCCTCTACGACCACGTCCACCCCGTGGGGGCCTTCGCCAAGACCTCCAAGATCGACGTGAGTGGCCGTGGGGTGCGCTGGGTGGGGGTGGGTGTCACAACCATCCCGCTCACCCCAGCGTAGCTGTGGCTCCTCGGGGGGGGTCCTTCTCCCTGGATGCCCCTTATGGAGACATCTCCATCTGAGCTGGTCCAGAGGGGAACTCATCCCCCTGCAAGGCAGTGAGGAGGAAGATGGGGAGGAGGGGAGACAGCCCCTCGCGGTGCGTCCAGCTGCTGACGGCCGCTCTCGCTCCCCCCCACCAGATGAAAGGCTGCATCAAAGTCTTGAAAGACCAACCCTCAACCAGCACCGAGGGGCTCCTCAACGCCCTGAGGTGAGCCGAAAGGGACAGGGGGGGACAGGGTGGTGGGATGTGGCATCCCCCCAAAGGTGCTGTGTGGGTTTGGAGGGCCCGAAGGAGGGGTGACCGTCCCCTCTCTGTCCCCCCAGGTACACCACTCGGCACCTCAACGACGACACCACGTCCAAACAGATCCGGGCCCTGCTGCAGTGAGCGGCGGGGCGGCCCCGCCTCACCCGCGCCCATGAACCATCCCGCTCATTCTGTACAGAGGGAGAAGGGACAGTAAGAAATGCACAGAAAGACAGAAAAAAAGAAAAAAAAAAAAGCATCAAACCGGCCCCAGGCCACCCCCTACACGTTCCTGCCTCTCCTACCCTTCCCCTTCCCACCCTCTCCCCCAAAATTCGCATCCTCTTACTGGACACAAGGTGCTTGTGGCATCATGGGGACACCGCGCCGGGGGTGCTGGGGCCGGGCAGGATGGACCCGGGCAGGGATGTGCTGCTGGGCCCCGTGGTGGCAAATTCCCGTGTGGCGTGGAGGCACCTCGGGGAAGGGGGAAAGGCGCAGGTGTCACCCCCCCAGCCCCATCCTCGTCCCCGAGGAAGGAGAAGGAGGAGGAATAAAGATCCCTGCAGATCTGCACTGACTGCTGGAAACGGCTCCGTCTCACCTGGTAGATTTTTAATATGAGCAATTAAATCTCCACTCACCTCTTCTTTTCTACATTATTATTATTAATTTTTTTTTTGAGGGGGGGGGAGTGGTGTGAAATAAAACAACATTTAATCCGTTCGTGGCTGGAGCGGGGCCATTTCTGCCGCGTCCTGTCCCGTCCAGCACCAGCATCACCACGCGCAGCCCTCACGGGCCCCACCCGTGACACCCCAAGGAATTAAAGCCCCCCAGGAACCTCGTCCCCTCTCCACGACACACCAAGGACCAGTCTCTGCTGGGACAAATCCCATTTCCCAGCCACGTCTCAACCCCACCGTGACATTGCCAGCGACCAGGAGGGACGACAGCCTTGCACTGGCCCCCAGGGTGCCCCCCAAGCTGGGGGTGCCTCCATAGCCACCCCCAAACCAACTCATCCAGAGCACCCTCCCGCTCCAATGCCCCAGCAGCTGCAGACTGGGAAAACTGGGAGGACTGGGAGGCTGCTGGAGGCCATGGCTGGCTGCCACGGGCCGTGCCTTTGCCGGCAGATGGCCCTGTGACTCCGTGACAAAGCCGCCCCGGTGGTCCCCCTGCTGCCAACTCCACCCTGGGGTCACCCCACTCGGCCTCAGCCCCCTGGCAGCCCTTGGTGGGAGCTGTGCCACCCCCCTGGGCAGCTGCCTGCCCTGCCAGCCCCCCCTTGCTGCCCCCCATGAACCCCCCAACATTGGCCATGGGCACCCCACGTGTGGCACCGGGATCCCAGAGCCCTCACTCAGCGGCAGCAGCTCTCTGCTGCCACAGCCCTGCCTCAGTTTCCCCACCTGTGCTCGGAGGGTGTGAGGGCAGGGTGCCCGTGGCCCCCTGAGCTCTCGACAGCCCCCCAAAATTGCTCAGGGTGCCAACNTGCCAACGTGGGGACACCCACCCCCCCCGCCCACCCCAGCCCATTGTCCCCAACCCCGCACGGGCAACACCGGGGGGATCACGAGCAGCACACGGAGAGGACAAGGAGGGGGGGAAGAGCCCCCAGCCCTTCGTTTACCGGCATTTCTCAGGCCCGGTGCCAGGATCCGGCCGCGCACACCCAGCCTTTGCCGCCAAAGCCGCCCAACTCCCGCGCGGCACAAGCCGCACGAGCTCTTGCACAACCTCGGCCAACAGCTCCTTTTATTTTTAGGCTCTTGCGACACGGCTTCCTCGCAGCCCGCCCCAACTGCCGCCAAGGCACCGAATGGGCCACGGCATCCGAAATCCCTGCCCTGCTCCGGCCCCCACAGCAACGCCATGCCCCAGCCGTGCCTCAGTTTCCCCTACTAGTTACCTCCAGCCCACCTCAAGCAGACCCCGAGGGCTCCATCCATCCCGCTCAGCCCATCACCCAGGGCTTCACTGAATCCCCCAGTGCCCCACGACACAAGGATCCCAGCTGGGACCTGAAGATGGGCCGGACCACGGCTCGGTTTGGTGACTGCAGCCACCGCGGGTCTGCAGGAGCCACCGAACCACCTGAGGCACCGCGACAGGATTGTTCCCACAGCGTGGCAAGAGCCAGGACAGCACCACCCCCCAGGACCTCCAGCGGGAGTTAAGGGACAGTCAGATCCTTCAAACCCACCAACGAACCCGGGCACAGACACCAGCTGGTGCCCGGTGCCGGGCGAGCTGGCAGCCGCGCCACGCGCCACGGTGCCGGCCGGCTCCTGGCGCAGAGCCGCAGCTTGGCCACCCGGAACGTGCCCCCACGGTGCTGCCTCTTCTTCTGAGCAGAGGGTTGAGGCCAAGCTCCTGCCACATCGGCGGCTTCAGCCCCGTTGTCCCCCAGCAGCACCGTGCGGGGCAGAGCAGGCGGCACATCCCACCCCAGCCTTGGGCAGCACCGCACGGATCAGACCCTTCCTGCAGACCGGAGCGTTTCACGGCCAAAACATGGGGAGGGAATCGAACGGTGGAGGGAAGAGAAGCAAGCACAAGGGCTCCAACGTCAGAAACTTTGGATGTGGGATCAGCAACGGGGCTCCGGCTGCTCTGAGCTCCAGGGATGGCAGCTACAAGCGGGAAC
Organism: Todus mexicanus; assembly: GCA_013389965.1. Taxonomy (NCBI): domain Eukaryota; kingdom Metazoa; phylum Chordata; class Aves; order Coraciiformes; family Todidae; genus Todus; species Todus mexicanus. Next base: position 29,351 of record WEIS01020976.1, on the reverse strand, counting down.
TGGCCGAGCCCACCCCAGCACCGTGCCAAAAGATCCAGCGCCCAGGTGAGGGGATCCCTCCGAGGGGACCCCTCCGAGCACAGGCAGTGCCACAGGGACGATGTCCCATCAGCACCTCGGGTCTCCCGCAGCTCGAGCTCTCCCAGCTGCGACGCTCAGCTGGGCCAGGGCGCCGGGGACTTTAATTGCTGGCGAGCCAAGCCACGCCAGGCCTGCGCTGTTTTCTAATCCCAGTGTAATTAATGACCTTATCTTTGGCCAAAGCCATTTAGATTAAGTGGCTGGTGTGATGGGCTCGGCGGCTCCGGCTGCACAGATGGAAGAGCCGCGTTTGTCTGGGGATTAGCGCAGGGCAGATGGAAGGAAGGGCCATTCCCATCCCCAAACCTCTCGGCACTGACAGCAGCCTGAAAGCTGAGACCACAACAACTTTCTCAGGAGTCCTGCCTGGGACTGGAGAGCGATTTCACACTGTCTGTCCGTGCTGCAGGAGGCCCGGAGCGAGAGGAGCAGGAGCTGAACAACGAGCTGGCACCAGGAACTGGTGTGACCCTCACCAGGAGCTCGATCCCAGCCCCTGCCTCGAGTCCTCCCAACAGCAGAGCTACAACAGACACCAGCTTCTTCCTCAGAGAGCAAATCCTCATCAAGACGCCGGCCCTGGCTCTAAGTAAATAAAAAAGTGTCCTCACCGACAGCCCTTACCTCTCCGAGGAGGAAAACTCACTCGCTTCTTGCTGCTGGCAGGATCAGGACGTGCTTCCACCTTCCCTTACGGGTCCAGCCACAGCACGAACAAGCAAGTGTGACAGACCCTTGTTCTCCTGGGGCATCCAGGAGCTGCTGCCCCTCAAACAAGGCACAACAGCGGGTGGCACAGAGCAGGGCAAGGCCCCAGTGCCCCCCTGCTCGATGGCCTGTTCCGAGCAGGCTCGGGAGCAGGACGGGCGGACTGGCAGCTATTGTGGTAGAGGAATAACATTTATCTGTGGGGATAACAAAGTTCATATTAAACCGATTAAGGATATTAAATCCACTTCGAACACTGTGGTCATCTGACTGCACTCAGGAGACAGAGCAGATAATCCGCCCCCCTCATTGACAGAGCTGCCCGGTGATCCCAGCCTGGCCGGAGGAGATGACTCAACATGTCCACACTGTCTGTCAGGAGACCAGGCTCAGCACATCAGCAGCTTCACAGCCGGCCTCCCCTACACCTTGTCCATCCAGACTACAACACAGTTCCATCCCACAACCCCGTGGCCATGCGCTCCAGCGCTGGGCTGAGCCCGTATCCACACACGTTTCATAGAATCAGGCTGGTTTGGGTGGGAAAGGACCTTTCAAGGTCATTCAGTCCAACCCCCCTGCAGGGAGCAGGGCCATCTGCAACTAGAGCAGGTTGCTCAGAGCCCCCAACAACCTCCCCCGCAATGGGCACAGGGATGGGGCAGCCACCACCTCTCGGGGCAACCTGGGCCAGGCTCTCCCCACCCTCAGCACCAACAATTTCTCCCTTCTCTCCACTCTCAATCTCCCTCTTTTAGTTTAAACCACCCTCCTTTGTCCTGCCCCAACAGGCCCTGCTCAGAAGTCTGTCCCCATCTTTCTGACAGGCCCCTTGAAGCACTGAAAGGCCGCAAAAAGGTCTCCCTGGAGCCTTCTCTTCTCTTGACCGCTTGCGTCAGCGTAGATGGCAAACAAGCCTGGGCTGGAGAAGAGGTTCAGCTGGCGCCGCACAGCCCCGTGCCCAGCATTTCAAAGCCGATGCCCAGCTTTGCCCATTGCTAGCAGAGCAAATTTGCCAACACAATTTCCCAGCTCTTCCCTGCCTATTCCCCTCAGCCCAAGCTCCCAAACCGCCCCACACCCCACCAAAGAGCCCAAGGCAGCCGCCCCACGGGGCGCTACTGGAATCATCCAGCGCTGAGGAACACAAAGCGGAGGTTTAATCTAATCCCCACCAGAGCAGGCATCTCCAGAGCCTGCGCCGGCAGATCCGCCCACGCAGCCCTTCCCCTCGCAGGCTGAGCCCCGAGAGATGGCTCTTGCCACATGGTGCATCGCAAGCAGCTGAAGGAAAAAAAAATCGTGCTCCCACCACCCCAAAACCCACCCAGGAGGAATCGTCTCGATCGCATTTGCCAGGACAATCCCAAACGCGCTGGAAAAAGCCCTCCTGGTTTCACCCAGACGGGTGCTCGCGCCCTCCAGGGACGACGCTGCCAGGACCGAGCGCCTCGCGGACACCGCACAAAGAATTTGCTGCTCAGCAAACTGGGATTCAAATGCGGGGCCGGTTCCCGCTGCCAAACCACAGCGTAAACCCCCGGGAATTCGGCTTTAACTAGGACAGCCTCATCTGTTGCAAACTGGATGAGATCATTTCCAAATTCCTGTTTAACAGGTGCCGGCTCCTTCTGCACCTGCCATGTGCAAGAGGGATTGGGGCTGACTCCGCCAAGCTGAGAACATCTGCTCGGCTCCCTCAGAAGCTGCAGAAAAAGTGACTGGGAAGAGGAACCAGGTCTGGATGTCCTGCCCTGTGCCCGGAGCAGGGAACCTGGGCCAGGTGGGAACAGAGAGCAAGAAAACTGCACTTAACGGGGACGAGAACCCGCAATAATCTGGCCATTTTATTTCCGTAGAAAAAGAAAAAAATCTATATCGTCTCCACAATAAAGGGCGTTAAGAGCTCACTCAGCTCTGGAGCTGCACTCCTGGCCAAGCTGGAGGAGTGCAGGGTATTTCTATCTCCAAGAACAAGACGTTCACACGCCTGCAGGATCGGCTCCACCATTCCAAGGAAAATGCTGCGTCTCTGGCAGGAGCAAACGCTTGGCAGGGGAGGACGCTGCCCACAGCCTTGCCCCGGGGCCCTGCCCTTGCCAGGGGAGCACGGGAACAGCGCGCGATGAGGCTGCATGAAGAGGATCTGACGCAGCTGAGGGCCAGGGCTGCCACTTACACACCTGCCTCATCCCCCAAAAAATGACTCAGCTCGTTCAGTTCAAGGCCACCCGGGACTAAGTCGCTTCCCGGCTGTACGGGTGGAGCTGCGGTGGCTCCCCTTCGCCCGCTGGTTTGCCGGCTGATGGCAGCGGCAAACTGCTGTCCTGCTCCAAGGTCTCTGCACCCCCAGCGTCCCCCTTGGTCTCCACAGCACATCTGGCAGCCTCCAGCTTCCGCCTCTTCTTCAGATGGTGCAGGTGGGATTTGGATCGTGTGTGAGCTGCAGGAAGAGGCAAACAGAGCATTGAATTCTGGGGAACTTGGACAAGGAAATGCCCTATCTAATTCCTCATGCAGTGCCGAGCACCCTGGCCCTTCCCTTCCTCCCACACAACTCGTTCCCACAGAGAAGTCAACTCCCAAGCCCTGCCCTGGATATTTCTCAGGACATTTCTAGGCCAAAATACCAGGGCTCAGAGGGGGACGACCATTCCAAGCCTTCTCCTGACCACAGGAAGGACTGAGAGAGGAGAAAAAACCTGGGGTTTGTATATGCAGAAGACTCCAGATTGTCAGGACTCAACCGCTCCCAGGCGAGACACGACACCGGGAGGAAGGAAAGTGTTACCAAAGAGGCAGCTCGTTGCGGGATGCGGGCGAGTTGTGCAACTCCCCAGCACCCCACGGAGGGAGCAGTGCCAGGAGCATTTGTAAGCCAAGCTGCCCGTGCCGCAGCACTGGGGATATCCTGCACACCTAGAGCGGCTGCGGACGGAGCCCGCAGCGTAATTAGGCTTTTGCATAACTCCAGGGCAAGGCCCCCCAGCTACCAGAGCACTTCAGGAGGAGTCGGGATGGGAACGGAGGCGTAATCCCAAAGACGCAACTTGTAGCGGCGCAGTGTGGCAGCAGGAGCTGCGCTGCTGTTCGAAATCAGTTGAAGGCAGTAAAATCTCCAGCGTCAGCGGCGCTAGCGAAGCAGAAGGTGCTTTGTCTAACCAGACCGAGGTACAGACTGGATGCCACACTTAGTGGCAGGGTTTAGCTGAGCGGTGGTGGTAGGTCACAGGCTGGACTCGATGATCTAAGAGGTCTCTTCCAGCCTTAATGATTCTATGGTTCTATTCCATGATTCTATGATCATCTTAGCGGGGCGGTTTTGCTATTTGCAAGAGATCAGAGCAGCAATTAAAGCAGCAAACCTTTCAAACGGGCCCTTGATTAACCCAGGGTACAGGCTGCTCACCAAATCAAGGCCCTCAGGTGTTTTCCAGTCATCCTTTTCTGCCGAAGGATGAAATCACGCTCAAAGCTGCTGCTTTATCACAAGGCTGGGGGGTCACCCTCAGCCTGAAGTGAAGTCTCACCTCTTACAATTTGTCGAAAGCAGCACCAAAGCTGACAGCGGCTGGAGGAAGAGCTGCCTGCTGCTGCTGTCTGGGCTGGGGGGAGCTCTTTTAAGGCTCTTTAAATTGTAAAATTAGATGAAATTGTAAAATCTTCCAGAGCCACTGAGGTAGCAGGGAGCAGTTCCCAGAACTATCTGCAACTTGACTTAAGAAAACAGGCCAGATTGCAGATCGACTGGGCTCCCGCTGCAGCTTTCACTTCCCTTGGAGCTTTCCCGTGTTGCAGTTACAAGTAACACCCCGTCTCGGCCCCTTTTTCTCCCACCAGCTGGGGATCTGCGCCAAATTCAGCTGGATGCAGAGAACAGCAGCTGGTCTTGGTTGAGGAAGGTACCGCCATCGTCTATCAGAATTTGGGGTGACATCCCTCAAGGGGATGGATGGCTGCAGCTGGAGCGTTTGGGGGATCTTGAGGAGTTCCCACCTGGTCACGAAACTCGTTGGATCCAGAAGGATGGCAGGGACCCCAAAAGCTTGCAGAGTTTCCAGTTCTGGAGGAGGCAGAGCTCCTTCAGAGCACCTCCAAGCTGAGACTGGCTAAAATAAACACGCTTACAAAAGGATCTCGCTGCAACGAGCTCCCTGTTCTGAGCCAACTTCCCTCTTTGCTTTCAGCAGGTCCCTGGCTCAACAGGAATAAGCGACTCGTTCGAATCTGACAACCAGGAACGACCTGGGAAGTGTCTCTCTGCCTTTTGTCTGCACACACTGCACTTGGGCACCACACGGAGATTTACCAGTTCCATTTCTGCTGCCCGTTTCTCCACTACTTTTTGTTTCGCCTTCTCAGCAGGAGCCTCACAGCACAGATAGATTCACCGAGTTAATCTGATTCCAGCTGAGCTCTTTTAAAGTAAGGCTATTGAAAATAGAAAATCCCTTTCTATTACCATTACAGATAGGAATACTTCTTTTTTTTTAAAAAAAAAAAAAGAATTCCACACAAACAGGAGATACGGGAGCAGAAGTGAGCTATTAAAAACATTAAGAAACTTTCACTTCACACAACTGAAGTTTAGAAGGAACAAATTTGTTCAGCACTTTTTGACCAAGTATCTGAAGCACTGAACAGGACCAGCAGCCCTGAGGGAACACAGACAGCGCTGAGGCTTCTTGCGACGTATAGATGCCCAGGTCTGGCGTGCCGGCAGAGCGCAGCAGCACTCCCTGGGCGCCAGGGAAGGGGGGGAAACCCGACAGATGGCTGCTGTGGCCCAGCTCCTGCACCCCCTCCGGGCTTGCAAATGGCTGCTTTCATAGCCGGGCCGTAAACAATCCTTGAAAGCCCAAGATCATGTGCTGAGGGTCACCCGGCCAAGCAGAGCCAGCCAAGGAAGCTGCTTTGCTCCGGAGAACTGCCTCGCTCCAGCACCGTGCTGGCTGTGCCCCAACCCAGGTCCTCCAGCCTTGGCTGGATCCTACCTGCCCACTCCCTGTCCCCGATGATGAGTCTGTCGCAGAGCTGGCACACGCGGTGACTCCGTTTGTTCTCGCTGGCGTCGTGCTCCATCTTCACGGGCTCTGCTGGGGGTTCACGTCCCTGCAGATTAAATAATGCTTCAATTTGGTTTTGGCCAAGAAAATTTGCTCGGCTGTGTTCACTTTGGGACATGAACTCGACACTAAAGTTAGCAGGATGGATGCTGCAGGATGGATGCTGTGGCTTTACCACGCAAGCAAGTGGAGTTCTGGGCACAAGGAGAAGTTTTCAGCTTAGACCACAACCCTCTGCCACCGCGAGGAAAGCTGAGGGTGCTGAGGGGAGAGACTAAGTGCCAAGTTGCAGGGCCTGGAGGCTACCAAGGAGCTAGTTTCTCTGTCACAGTTCACGTGTTAACTCCAGTACCTGGATGAAGCTCTCCACAATCTCCAGAGCAGGTTTCAGCACATCCTCCTCCCACCGCAAGTGATCGGACACCTCCAAGCCATACACCGGGGGCACGTTGGGCCCAGGACCTAGAGAGACACAGAAAGGCAGGTCACCACCAGAAGCATCCCAGCATCACCCACGGGGCTACACTGTGAGCGCTGGGATCTCTCTTTCCTCTCCAGCTGTCCTAGACTGAGACTGGAGAGAAGGGAGAGATTTGTGGTGCTGAGGGTGGGGAGAGCCTGGCCCAGGTTGCCCCGAGAGGTGATGGCTGCCCCATCCCTGTCCCCATTGCAGGGGAGGTTGTTGGGGGCTCTGAGCAACCCGCAGGGGGGCTTGATGAGGTGACCTCGAAAGGTCCCTTCCCACCTAAACCATTCCATGATTCTATGATTCAAAGCCACCCCTTTGGACTCCCCCAGCCTGGCAGGAGGGCACCGGGTGCTCGCTGCAGCCCAGCCGAGGTGAGACATCTGCAATCAGAGCTGCCGCTCCCTCCAGTGATGGAGTTGTCCTGCCACGGCTCACCTGCTACATCGGGCCCGCGGCTCCGCTCGGACAAAGCCATCAAAGGCTGCTGCGTGCCAGGCTCCGGCAGGTGCTGCTTTTTATTCTGTGAGCACAAAGCAGCTCCCGCCAGGGCCGATCTGAAGCACACCTGCCACCAGAAAGGTGAGACACAGCCACCGAGCACATGGCTCCGGGAAAGCTCTTGCACCTCGCTCAAAGCCCAGCTTTTGATTCGAGTTTCTCCCTGTCTTTCTCATTTTATTATTATTATTATTGTTGTTTTGCCCCTTACCAAGCACCTTTCAACAAGTGCCCGGCTCCCAGCTGCTGCTGCTGGCCCCACTCCAAGGCTGGGGCTGGGACGGGGAAGTCCTGCTGGCTTCTTGCCACCGCAGTGAGCACAGCCTGGGCTAAGAGCAGCCGACAGGCTCCAGCTCCTCAGCTGGAGGGCAGCTGTCAAATGGGCTCCTCACCCTGTGCAGGGAGCGCGTGGGGGGGTGTGGGGAGAGGGGCTTTGCTGGGCACCCCTTCCCCGAGCCCCTCGGGAGCCATGACCAGTGCAGGCTGCAGGGATGCTGGGGAGCCTACGCCTCCAATGGTGGGGTTTTTTTTCCCCAAAAAATGGTTTGGTTTTGCCCCTGGTTTGGTTTTGCCCCAAAGCAGCAGAGCCACCACACTCCTCTTGAGCTGGGAGCAGGGGATCCACAGAGATGCGAGAGCAAGGATGGCAAGGCAGGGCAGGAACAGAGCACTTACGTCTCAGGAAGCGGTTTCGGACCCATTTGTTCTGTCTCCTGGCATATCTCTTGGTCACTTGTTTCAGGGCCTGGATCCCTTGGAAACAGAGAGAGTGAAAAATAAAAGCTTTATTTTGATTTCAGCAGGGGCTGTGCTGTTCTCATAACACCTAATCGAACATTTCTCTGCAGAAACAAGAGCCCAGCACTGCTTGTGCCACTCGTGGTGGGATTTACCACTGTGCAACCTTTCAATATTTAATACCAGCCTTATCGTATCCCTCCGTAATCGTCTCCCGAGCAGACACAACAATCCCCTTCCATGCCAGACTTGTTTTCGAGCCTTTTATCATTTCTGTGGTTTCCTCAGCCTCATCTCTGCTTTCCACCAAACCTTCCTCGACACCGACTGCCTCCACCTGGCACCTCCGCTGTGCCAAGAGCCAGAGCAGCTCTCCCTCGTTTCTGTCCAGAAGGACACGTGCCATCGCAGGGCGCATCGCTACTGACTCAGGCTGTGATCTGCTAGATCCCCAGATCCCTTCCTGGCCACCCTGCTGCTCAACCAGATGCCGAGTTCTGCGTCATTCCTTCTTTCTAGCCCTCATCTCCACAGCATCCATGCCCCAGTTGGGATCTCATCACCCAAGGCAGCGGTGGATCAGCTCCAGATCCCAAGTCACGCTGTGCCCAGGACATCTTGCAAGGAGGCCTGGGCGAAGGGAGGGAGGAATTGCTCTGGCTGTGCTCAGAGGCGCTCTCCAAGCACTGAAGGAGAAGTCCCTGCCCCCCTGGGCTGGCAGAAGCAGAAAATGCAGAGTGGAAGGTGCAGCTCAACCCCAACAAGACCCACCCCAAGGTTTGAGCTTGGTTCAGACCATCACGTGGTGTGACCTGGCGCTGCGTGGGGCGGAGGGACGCAGGGCACACAGGGTGTTCCTCCTACCTTTTTGCAGCAGCAGGGCACTGGTCTCGGGCGAGCAACTCCCCTCGCTGACGAGGTACTCGTGGAACTCCTTGAAGCCGATGGACTGGAAGATGCCGTGCTGGTAATCCTGCCTGGGGAAGAAAGCAAGAGACGGGGCTCAAGGCCACCTCCTCTCACCAGTGGGAGACCTTGACCCTCCCCAGAATAGCTGAGGTCTCTGCGTTTCACCCCGCGGGGACCTCCCTGGGTGACACAAGCCCACGGCCTCAGGGGCCAAGCCAAGCCAGGGACACGCAGGAACACAATCTGGTGCCTTCATTTCCACCCCACGACAGCTTCTTTGGCAGCACCAAGTCATTTTAACTTACGGAAACATCATCGCTTGGGGCAGGTATGGTCCGGGCAAAATTAATTTAACACTGAGACCCAGAGGGAATCTCCTGCCTGACCAACCCTGGTCTAAGGGTTCTGAAGGATCGGGGTGGTTCAGACCTCTCAGGCACCCATCCCATCTGCTGGCCCTGCCGCAAGAGCAGGAGCTGCCAGGAGAGCGTTGGGAGCAGCCACACATCAGAGCTGCTGCAGGGAGAGTCGCTCCAGGCCCTACGTGGGTCAGCCAGACTGGTGGGACTGGGAGCACAAAGGGAGCTGCCTTCTCACCCACCGGTTCTCAGCCACCTTTTCTTGGTTGTAGCGTCGGTGGAAGTCCCGCAGCTCGTCCAGCAGCCCCGCAGCCAGCATGTCATCCACCCGCTTCTCCAGCCGCTGGTCCAGAGCTGGAAGGAGGAGAGCAGGACACGCTCAGCCGCTCGGAGTCGCGCCCTCAGGGAGCCCGCAGCTGGACAATGCACCAAGACTCAGCTCGGCGGTGCCAGCCTCAGATCCACCCGAGGCAGGCAGAGCCCAGCAGGCGAGGGCAGCGAGTCCTCTGTCCCACCCAGCGGTGCCGGAGGGATCGCTGCCTCGCTCCAGGAGGAGGCTGGGGCAGGAGCAGGGAGTCAGCACTAACCCTGCACTGCCTTACTCAGCCAGGCAGGAGCCCGCTCTCACCTGCCTGGTCAGCGTGGAGCCACAAGATGCAGGAATGTGGGTATTTCAGGGGCCCACCTAAAGGCCCCCCACCCTCCTCCTCTTGCTGCTGGTGCAAGATCTCGCTATGGGGGATCCCAGTCTCTTCAAACACTTGGAGGCTCCTGTGAGCAGAGGCAGACAGAGCTCAGAGGCTGGGTGAGGATGAGCTCTTCCATCTCCCCAGCAGCCCCGGGGGCTCCAGCAAAGGGAACCGCAGACACTTGCTGTGATCCAACCCTCTCATGTGGGGGGAGGGCAGGTTTCTGCCCCTCTCCCGTGCCCGGCATCCCGAGCACACCCAGGTCCTGGGGGTGCAACACAGCGCAGAGCACTGCAACGGCACCCAAGGAGCCCAGAGCACAGCCACCCACTCCTGCCTGGCACCAGGACAAGCCCTGCAGGGGACGAGGTTCTGGCTCCAGCCCTGCCCTTTCCAGCCAGGCAGGGCTGCAGGGAAGGGGCCAACGCTGCTGCTATGAAGTATTACCACCAGCTCAGCCCAGTTCAGCTCAGCTCAGCCAGGGAGGTGGAGGAAGCTGCGCTGGGTGCCCAACCCTCCATCCCCCTGCACCGTGCGAATGGGGTGGGCGGTGTTCTGCTCCCCCCGGGCCAGGGCTCGGCTGGGATGGGCCCGCCAAAGCAGCAAGCCTGGTCTTGCTGCCGCTCTGTTCCCACAGAGCTCAGCTATGCTACTCAGCCAGCATGGCAGCTTGCTCTTTAAATAGCTCCAGATAAATCCTGCTGCTGGGGCACGGCAGCGGGAGCAGCCCCGGTGCGCTCAAAGCAGGAGCAACGCGCTGCCCTGGACCCCAAAGGCAGGTCAAGCTGGGGGCTGCGTGGCCCAAGGTCTCAGATCGCTCCCCAATATCAGTGCTCCAAGGTCCCCAAGCACCTTGCTAAGGAGTTAGAAGCACCTGCCTGGGATGGCAGAGCCCATCCTGCGTGTTCCCAGGCACACGATTCCCTCGGGAATGGGTGCTGGGCCCTGGCTCCCCCTGTCCCGGGCACACCAAGCTCACCTGGCCAATTTGCGTTTGTCATGGGGATGCAGCTTGGCCGCCATCTCCGGGTCCACCCGGCTCAGGCGCCGATGGAGCTCAATGCCATCCAGCTGCTCCAGCTCCACTTTCCTGTCGGTGCCTGGCCCGGGGGCTGTACTGGCCTTCTCCTGTGGGGCACAAGGCAGCTCTGAGTCAAGCCACTCATCCCTGCGCAAGGCCAGCACAAGCAAGATCCCCCATGGTGCAAGCGAAGGGCTTTGGGCTCCCCTTGCTCCCCTCCAGCAGCAGGAGCACCACAGCCAGTCACAAGAACCCTGCCCAGAACATGGGGCTCGCCCCTTCCCGAAGGGATATGCCTTGGTACCTTGGTGTTGACAAGGACTTTCCAGAGCAGAGACTCGATGTAGTAGTTGGTTCCTCCCACAACAATCGGGATCTTGTTTCGTGCAAAGATATCTTCAATGTGGCGCAGTCAGGGAGCGTATCCATAGATGGGCAGGGAGGGAAGGGGGACTGTGAGGAGCGACAGCCTGGGACCCAGACCCCACTCTCCCAGCCCCACAGAGCCGGGGAGGCTGAAGAACAGGGTTACAGGTGTCCCTCATCTCTCACTATCCTCCGCTACCTGTGCCAGGGACCCCCAGGGAGGGCAATCCCCAGCTCAGCACCGCTGCAGGGATCTGCAAGCGGCCCTGAGGACAGGCTGCCCCAGCATCAGCTGGATAACAGCAGCTCCGAGCCCCGTTCACCTGCAGCATCCTCTGAAAACCAGAGTCAGTTGCGATGCTCGGCCAGGCAGCGTGAAAGGATATGAGAGCCACGGCTTTGTCTCGGAAATCCACCACCGTGTAGTTAGAGACGAGGGGATCCACGAAGCTGATCATGTGGTGCCTGCACAGACGCTGCTCCTGAGGAGAAACCTTGTTCGTGATGATGTCCAAGCCCTTGTACACCTGGGGAAGAGAAGAGCCCATCGGTCACCTCTGTGTCCCATGAAACCCTCCCCAACAACCACTCCTACCCCCCGGGACAGCCGCTGCCTGCCCCAGTCACCCCTGGGAGCCCCTCGCTGCTCTCTGGAGGAGCAGCACAGGCAGGGGCACGTGCCCCGTTCAGGCGAGGCAGTGGGAATCCTGCCAACGCCGGCTCCTGCCAGGGCCAAACTGCCTCTCTCTGGTGTTTGTTCCTGCCCACGGGAGATGAACCGTGAGTCCAACCGCTCGCAGCTGCCTTCCTGGTCTGATCTAACCCTGTGGTTAGGGACGGAGAGGCTGATGGAGCGATCAGCGAGCGGTGTCAGAGCCCAGTCAGCGTAACCAGCCAAGCCCAGCTCCGAAGCTCTGAAACAACGAAGGCAGCTGCCTCCAAGCTGCCATCTCCTCAGCTGCTGCCATTGCAGCTAAAAGCTCAGGCGTGCCTCTCTCCCAACACCCGTCTCCAGCACAGCACAGAGGTCTTGTCTGTCCCCCTTGTTTGGGGACAAGGATCTCTCTGGATTCAACGTGCAACTTCACAGAGCCTCCTAAACACACAGCTCACGCACGCTTTCAAAGCCTGGTGTTACCACCTGCCTCCTGTTCCCACCGAGCTGGGCAGGTACAGAGGGGAGCTAAACACGCCAGTGCAGGTCAGTGATGCCAGGGAAAGAGCCACTGTCCCACACCAAGGAGCCAGGAGACACCGATGAGTGCAGCATCTCACTGCTTCAAGGTGCATCTTCAAGCAGCTAAAAGCAGGGCAGAAGGAAAAGCCGCCCAAACCATCCTCGCAGGAGCTTTCTTGGTAAAGAGCCGAGGCAGCCTGCGATGCCAGCAGCACACACCCCAGCCACAGCCCCAACCCCCCCCTCGAGGCTGCATAAAGCCACGGGCACAGCCCAGCCCGCAGACCCAGGCAGTGCAAGTACCGGAGCCACCTCAGCTTGCTGCCCTGTCCCGACGGCTCAGCTGGGTCCCGTGAGCAGATGAGAGCATCTTTCACTCAGGAGAAGGGAGGAAGGCTCCTCACCCTGCTCCTCAGCGCACACCAACACAACCCTCCTCAGCACTGGGTTCCCTGGCACTGCCCCGGGCACGGCTGTCACGGGTGCTCGAAGCTCCGCAGAGCTGCGGACAAAGAAGGATCCGAGCAGGGACCTGCACCCTGAGGGTGCTGGCAGCAGGCACGTGGTCACAGCGGGGCACATAAAGCCTTTCTGTCCAGCCCCGCTCTGAGCCGTGCCAAGGGCTGAGCACCCTCCGTGCCAGGCAGCGGCTGAGGCTCCGCTTCAGCCCATGGTTGCAGGGAGGATGCGTTCAGCTCTCAGCACCTTCCTGCTCGGAGCAGTCTCCCAGCCGGGGATAAACTGAGCTGATGGGAGAAAGGACTGGAAATAGCTGTACTCATTTCCTCCTCCATCACCCAGAAACCACCCCAGCAAGAGGGCCAAGCTCCTAGAAACAAATTTCCCTCTAATCCCCTCTGAGAAGCTGCCAAACCTCCGGCTGCAGCGCTGCCTCCACCCACTGCCTCCCCTGGTCCCAGACAGCAGGACGAGGTGACACAGCGGTGACCCACTGGCAGAAGGGACGACTGGAGGTTAGTGGAGCAGGGAAGCCCGCGCTCGCTGCCTGGAGCAGTCATGCAAGCTGCTGGGGCGGCTGAACCGGCTGCGGCCCCGCAGACACTCCCTGTCTTGCTTAACTCTTGGAGGGCGAGGGCCAGCTCCTGCTCCGGTCCCTGGGTGGTGGAGAAAGGCTCGCCCTGGGGGTAGGAAACGAAGGAGGAGCAGGAGGGCAACCAAATGCTTCTCCTTTCTGCCCTGCAGAAACCCAGCTGGCCCCAGGGGATGGCGAGCAGAGCAGACGGGAGGAGAGGCAGCTCTGTGCCAACATGCCCCGTGGCTGGCTGCAGCCCATTGATCCCCTTCCACTTCCCAGCACCATTCAGCGCAGGTCTCCAGTCGACACCGAAAGCCTTTGATTTCGATGAGCTTTGGCTCAGCGCCTCCTCTCCCCCGGCAAGGGCCAGTCCAACTCTCCCTCCGACTCCCACTCGTCTGCCTGAAATCCCAGTCAATACAGAAAGCTGACGGGAGATTCAGAGGCAGCCGGGAGCTCCCAGTGCCCTGCGCAGGCAGAACTGGGATTTACGGTTCAGGCTCCAATCCCCCAAGGTTCTCCGAGAGATTAAACACCGAGAACCTTCCCAAATATCTGGCAACAAGAGGAGGAATGCGGTGTCAGTGTGTGGGCTGGGAGGAAACAAAGGCGGCTTTTCACGCACGCCCAGCAAAGCCCGGAGAAGGTTTCCACCAGCTGGCTGTCGGCAGGGCCTCGCACCAAGACGTCCTCCCGACACTCATTTCTATTTTCAGCAAGCGGCTCAGATAAGCCTTTGTTGCTTTCTAAGGCCTCAAAACAGATTAGCGGCAGCCTGGAGCAGCAGGCCTCCGAGACACCGAATACAAGCCGGGGACTAAAGATGCTTAGCCTTGACGGCGTCCTCCCACCGCTGCCGCTGAAACCCCCGCGAGGGTCAGCCCCGCAGCTCTGGGCTGCAAGGCCAGCGCCGTGTCCCCCTTTTAAAGGGTGGGGGAACTGAGGCAGGAGGCACAAACACCAGCGAACCTCAGGAAACTGCCTGTGAGGATCCTCAACCCGGGAAGGGGGGGCTCTTCCAATCCCTCGCTCTGCCCCCAGTTTCAGGCACAATCCCAAACTCAGTCCCGTTGTCAGTGGAGGGGGAAGGGCATTGTCCTTGTGCTGAGTGCAGGGAGCACAGCATCAAAGGGGACTTGACGCTGAGCACAGGGATCCCAGACACATCGAAACCACCTACTGGGAAGAGCGTGAAGATTTCACAGAGACTAAGGGATCTCCCAGCTGGAAAGGGGCACGGAGGAGCTGAATCGAGCTGGAGAGCACGATTCATCCCAGTACTCTGACCCCTGTCACAAGAAGGGTGTCAGCAAAGGCTCTTGAGACATCCTGACTTGACAGCCTGACTGGCAAAGGTACCCGGTGTGCTACAACGGCCTCTGGAGAAGGGCTGAGTCGCCGCTCCCACGGGTGACATCCTGAAGGGACGGTGGGATCAGGAGCAGACGGGGCGCTCCAGCAAGCTGGCATTGGGACGGCTGCACAGCCACCGCTCAGCCAGGAACAGAGAGACGCGGCTGGCTTCACCCCGCCGGGCTCTCCTGGGGATGGCCGCCTCCCGAAGCAACTCACTGGGACGACAAACGGCAACAGAAAGGACAAAAAGAAAGATTAAGAGGCCACCAGATTAAGCAGAGCTCCTGAGCCGCACAAAGGCAGCGGCTAAGTCTGTCACTTGACCACAGCGCCTCAGCGCCATGACGAATACATCCCGGAGATAGAGGGGTGTCTGTGTGCGGGAACAGGTGGGCTCGGGGCTCCCCGGCCCCTTCCCGAGCCTGGCTCCAGCTCCAGCAGCTGCCCAAAACACTGCCAGCATTTGTCAGAGCTCCGCGGAGCCCGCGTAGGGCGCGGTGATGAATGGACAGAAGGGGCCGAGGGCAACGCGGCCGCTGGCAGCTGCCAGTCGAGAACGAGCAGTGGGATTCTTAAAACCCCGTCGATTCTTCCGCGAGGACACCGGAGCCAGCTCTGCGTGGCAGAGAGGAGACAATATTCCACACGGGAACAAAGCCAGCAAGAAAGCAGCCCCAGTTGGCTGGCTGCGGCCGCCTAAGCAGGGCACGGGGGTTAGTGGAGCGTGGTGGGGGAGGCGCAGACATGAGCAGCTCGAGGCTGTGCCTTCAGGCGCCCGGGGCTCCCCCGCCTCGCCTCGCCGCCCCAAGAGGCTACGTTACGGGATAAAGCAGCAGAGCTGCTCGGCTCTCACTCCCCAGTCACGCTAGAATGAGATTAAAAGGAAAGGAGGACAAGAGCCACTCAAGCCTGGATGCCATTGGGCGCCTGCAGCCAGAGTCCTCCCAGCGCCTGCATTCCCATAGTGGGACCTGAAACAACCAGAGCACAAAATACACGCTTCAAAATATCCACCAGCGTGAAGCGAGAATCCGCAGCGTGCCAGTCGGCTCCAGCCACGTCTGCAGAGCTCGGCGGGCAGCAGCAGCTTGGTGTTCGCAGGATGGCTCAAGTCAACAGCAGCTCCCCCGAAATTAAAGCCTTTCTGTACGCCAGGCTGGTGGTAACTGCAACGTCCAAGAACCTCAACGTTCACAGTACACAAACCAGCATGTAAAAACAAACCAAAGCTCTCAGGCTCGTGCAGATCAGGAAGGTCAGGACGAGTAAAACCGCACCAGCCGAGTTCTGCTCAGAGACACTCCTGATACAGACACCAGCGCAGAGTAACGCGCCTTGGAAACTCGAGCAGCCACCTAAAAGCTGCCCCAGCCCAGAGAAAAGCAGCCCTGGGCTCAAGGAGAGCGAGAGAGACGTGCCAGCCCTTTGCCAGGACGCAGGCATTACACGCTTGCAGCACCAGCAGTGCTTGGTGGGCAGCGGGGAGGGCAGAAGGGAGGGCAGCAGCCCCCGATCCGCAGCACTGGACAAAGCTTCGGCGTCTCGCCCAAAAATATTGCCCCTGCAGGATTGTGTCAATTCAGTTCAGACCTCAAACATGCTTTTCCCCAAGAGCTGAAGGAAAACACACCATAAAACTAAAGCCTTCTGATCGCTTGCTCCTAATTCAGGAGACGGAGGGTGTTAAGTTTAGCTTTCTAGGACAAGAACAGCGTCCAACATTGGCAGAAAAGCAGGAGGTAGCCGCAGGGTAGCAAGAGCCGATCTCCGAGCGGCACAAAGGGTGCCGCTGGCAGAAAACACCTTTTTAAGAACCGCGATAAATACGTTAAACATTAAACCCGATGGAAAGTTCGGGCGTTAAAGACAGAGAACAGCAAAAGCGTCGATGAGGAAGGAAAGCATTTTGCTAAAAGGTAACAAAATCCCCGCGGCGGCTGAAACCCGCGTCCTGTGACAAAGCTCCTGTAGCCAAACACAGTTAGGACCAAGGTCCATGTCCACAGATCTCCATCTGTGGGAGCAATCCTGGGGGTCATTTACTGCCCAGTAAACCCCAGCTGCGGCCAACCGCTCCTTACACCTCTGCACAGCTTTTTGCAGGTCAAAATTAAAACATCTTTGCTCTCCTTCTCTTCCAAAAGGTGAATTCATCGCAGGGGTGAAGGGAGGCTGAACAACCCTAGATGTGCACTTTTGCTTTTGTCTCCTTATTCAGAGCACCGGGAGCTCAACCCCGGGGGCAGGATCCATCCCTGGGGCTGTGCCCTGCTGACACCAGCCATGGGGTCCCCGGGGGGACCCAGCCTGCAGCCCCCGCTGTGGGTCTGCGCCTCTCCAGGCCTCGGAGAGGCCCCACTGACCCCCCAGCCTGGAACCAGGCCCAGGCCTTTCCCGGAACCAGGCCCAGGCCTCTCCCGGCACCAGGCCCCGGCCACTCCCGGAACCAGGCCCGGCCCCTCCCGGTACCAGGCCCGGCCCCTCCAGCATCCTCAGCCAGGCCCAGCGCGCCGCCGGCCATTCCGGGCCCAGCTCCAGCTCTCCCGGCTCCCCAGGCCGAGCCGCGGCCTCCTCCAGGCCCAGCCGCGGCCTTTCCTACTCCCCATGCCCGGCTCGGGCCTTCCCCGCTCCCCAGGCCCNCCCGCTGCCTGGCGGGGCTGCGGGTCCCTCCCGGGGGCACCGGGAGGGACCCGGGGACACCGGGTCCCCATCGCTGCCCCCTGCCCGGCCCCACGGCCACGGCCCCTTTTGGGGTCCCCCGGGGCACCCCCCGCTTTCATCCCTCCCTTCTCCTCTCCCCGGTGCTGCGCCGCGGCACCTTCTTCGGGGTGGTGTTTTTTGGGGGGGTAGGATGGGGTGGGAAGGATGCTGTTGCCATAGCAACAGGGCAGGAGGCTGAGGAGCGGGGCTGTTGCCGTAGCAACAGAGAGGAGCGCGTTGCCATGGTAACCGCAGCCTCCGGGGGATGGGGGGGACACACGACTCATCCCCTGCTGTCTCCACGGCAACACGAGGAGATGGGGAGAGGGCGGCTGTCTCCGTGGCAACGGAGGGTCGGGGATGCAGGGAGACGGTTGCCATGGCGACGGCAGGAGGAGGGTACCTCGGCGGTGCCGCTTTCCCTGGCAACAAAACATCCCTGGCCATAGCAACAGGGAGCAGGAGGCTGCGGGCCGGGGAGGGGGTGCGGGCAGCCGGCCCCCCTCGGAGGGAAAAAAGGGATTATCGCCGCCTCGGGAAACTGTCCTAAAAATTTGCCAGCCCAGGCGTGAAGGCGGCGCCGAGCCCGTGGCATCCCCGGCACGAAACCGGGAGAAAAGCTCCGGTGGGAACGCAGAGGTGGTTTGGGGGTGAATGTCGCAGAGGCAAAGGGGTGAGCGGCAGAGAGCCGGGTGTGAGAAGTGTCAGCGTGTGTTAAAAAATAACCGTCAGGCCTGGAAATGCCGAACAGGGAGGGTTAGAGCCAACATGTGCCAATTGTGGCCCTGAAGAGAGGAGGAAAAGTGCTGTGTGTTTATTTTGGTCACTTCATAGAGCCATCAGTCTGCTTTTGGGGTCCTCACCGTGGCAATACAAGACGAGACACACTTTAATAACGAGGGGTTTCAGGTAGATTTATACTTATGTATAAGGGCTTTGAGCAGGAGAACTCCAAGGTAGGTGCAAAACTGCGACCGTTCCTCAGTTTGGTTTGAGACCAACTGTGTTTTGCGCTGGTGACGGTCTCAGCTCAGCCCACGGGAGCCGCACGTCGTTGCCAAGAAAGAAAAAAAATAAGGTTTTAAACAACCTCTCTGCCTTCAGTGTGAAAAGAAAAGCACACCTTAGTAAAAACCTTATTGGGAGGGTCACCTTGAGCCGAAAAAAGACACCCACCTGCGAGTGTCGGTGTACACGCAACTAAAATAAACCTTCGAGGGCTCGGTACATCTGGGCTTTGTTCCCTGCGCACGGCTGAGGTGTCAGATTTAGGTCACCCTGCTCCACGTTTGAGCCGCGGTTCCCGTGAGCACCTTTTCATACGGCTCTAAAACGCTCCGACGCGGCACAACGAAAGTGCGAAACGTTGCCAGAAGCAGAGGGAGCAGGTATTTAACACCTTTCTGTGTTGTCCTTGCTTTTTAAGGCTGGCTTCCCTCAGGTGATCGAGTCTCCCGCAGCGGCAGCAGCTCTTCTGACTTCTCCGCAGTAACAGGATCCCGCGTCCCTCCTGCATTTAGAGTAGTAAGACTTTTGCCACCAGCCTGAAGGAAACCCAAAAGCATCGGGCTCGAGGACGGCAAAGAGAACACACGGATATATATAATTTCACCTCCTCTGGTGTTTGAGGTTCTCTGATGCCCCTTGAAGCGAGCGGAGAGCGGATTGCCTTCCCCCCTCCCTATAGGGTTACTACCAACCCCGGCCCCTGACCCACAGGGCAGCGATCGCCCCACACCGGCTGCCCCGAGCCCCATTAGGGGGGTTTACGGTTACACCAACGCCTCCTCCGTGCGGGCTCTCTGCCCCTCCTCGCCAACAGAGCCCCTTAAAAGGAGGAAAAATAATCCAGGTGATTCGTTTCCCCAACCCCACCGCCGTGACCGCTTCTGTTTTGATCGCTGGGAAGAAAGGCAGGACAAAGAGCTCAGTCTTGCTGGTGGTGAAGCAGCCAAGCCCCCGGTGTAAAATATATTCGTTTCTGTTCAGGTTGTGGGACACGGCAGCCAGGCCAGCCCTCCCACCCTGGGCACGATATACGGAACCCCTGCCTGGCCACCTGCATGGAAAAAGCCAACCCAGGCTGTTGCAAACTTATTTATTTATGAAGTGTGAGGTAATGAAGAAAGTGCTAAATCCAACCACAGTGTTAACTCTAACCGTTCTCAGCAGGTCAGCGGGGACCCCGGGGTGCCGTCCCACGGGGCCACCCCTGCCAGCAGCCTGGGGAGGGGACAGGGGATGCTGCCACCCGCGTATCCCACCGCAGGCTGAGCCAGCAGGACGCGTCCGACCTGCCCCCTCCAGCCAGGGGCCCTGCAGAGCCCAAAGCTTCGCTGGGGAGTTGAAGCGGCTGCTGGCGAGGGGTGTGCTCCCAAGGGTGGGAAAGGGGGGGTCACGAGGATGCTCACGAGGATGGGAAAGGGGGAAAAAAACGCTCCCCGGTTATTGCAAAGAGGTGGTTCGGAGAGCTGCAAGGGGGGAACCGGCCTCCGCGAGGACTCAGCTCAAAGGTCTGGCAGCAGCCAGCCCCTTCCTGATCTCCCTAAAGTGCTGCAGGACTGAGCCCTCCCCCAGAGCAGGACCGCCCCCCACCCCCCCGATTCTAAAACAAAAAAAAGGTATTTTTTTATATATATAAAAAAAGCAAACTCTTTACCAATACTTCTGAAAAAGTGGTACAAAAATACAGTATAAAAAACACAGCCTCCAGTATAAGACTCGCAGTTACAGCAGCAGTTTCTAGAACGTTAAAAAACAAAAGGAAAGGGGGGAAAAAAAAACCCAAAAAAACAAACCAACCCCAAAACACAAAAATATCCAAAGACGAACTACTGCGTGAANGGGGGCGTGTGGGGGCGGAGGGGTGGCGGTGGGCGCGCCGGGTGCTAGTGCCCCTTGAGGTGAGCAATCCGTTTGAGGAGCTGGGTCTGCCGCAGCCGCAGCTGCCGCTTCTCGGCCGCCATCCTCCGCTCGGCACTGATGAGCGACTGCAGGTACTCGGAGGATTTGCTCAGGATCACCACCTTGGGCGTCTTGGGGCAGCTGGCGAGCCCGGGCACCTGGTCCCGCAGGGCCAGGAAACGCGAGCGCAGGTCGTTGCGCCTCTTGCGCTCCAGGTAATTGTGGTTTTTCCTCTTGGCCACGTCCTCGTTGTCGGAGCCGGGGCTGCTGCCGGCTTTCGGCAAGTCGGGCTCAGGCAGCACGATGGCTGGAGCTGGCTCTGCGGTGCTTGGTGGCTCGGCCGCGCTCGGCGGCTCCGCGGCGCTCGGTGCCTCGTCCTCGTCCTGCTCCTGGTCCTGCTGGGGCGGCTCTGGTGGGGGACAGGGGTCGGGCGGTGAGCGGGCGGCGTAGTTGTGCTGCTGCTGGTGGACGGAGATGTGGAAGCGTTTCATGCAGGGGTCCAAGGGGTCGGCGCGCAGCGTGATGGTGACCGGCTTCCTCAGGCTGAGCGATTGTCTCTTCTCCACAGTCACCACGTCGATCTCCTCACCTTCTGCTCAAAACGAACAGAGCGAAATGAAAGTTACCGTCAGCTGGGAGCCCCTGGGCAACCCTCACCACCCCACCAGGGCTCCCCACAGCCCCTGGGTGATCTGTCCCACAAAAGTTTGCTCGCGCACTGCAACGCCTCTCTGCGAACTGCTGTGAACGAGGATTACGGGAGTTAAATGCTCTCCCGATCCCATCGCATGGGAAGGAGCTTTCCTTTCATGTTCACACCCCCTGCGATTGGGATGGGGCTTTACTCCTGCCTCGCTTCTGCACCAGGAGCAACACGTGTCCAGGAGAAAGGAGCATCAGGCTGGAAACACCCGAGCCCACCTTGCCTGGGGTGGGGGACAGGAGGAGCAGGATGCTGGGGACCTGAGCCAGCTTAACTCCAAAGTTCATCCTGGTCGGGAGCTTTCATGGGCCATTGGAATTGTAAATGAGGGAGGTGGGGGCAGAGCTGCACTTTGTTCCCCTCTCCCGCTGCTGCCGCTTCCCACTTCGGTGACTTTTCACAAGCGATAAACCCCATTCAGCCAGGACCAGAGGGGACCATCCCCCACTGTGCTGGGGGGCAGGGAGAGGNATGGGAAAGGGGGAAAAAAACGCTCCCCGGTTATTGCAAAGAGGTGGTTCGGAGAGCTGCAAGGGGGGAACCGGCCTCCGCGAGGACTCAGCTCAAAGGTCTGGCAGCAGCCAGCCCCTTCCTGATCTCCCTAAAGTGCTGCAGGACTGAGCCCTCCCCCAGAGCAGGACCGCCCCCCACCCCCCCGATTCTAAAACAAAAAAAAGGTATTTTTTTATATATATAAAAAAAGCAAACTCTTTACCAATACTTCTGAAAAAGTGGTACAAAAATACAGTATAAAAAACACAGCCTCCAGTATAAGACTCGCAGTTACAGCAGCAGTTTCTAGAACGTTAAAAAACAAAAGGAAAGGGGGGAAAAAAAAACCCAAAAAAACAAACCAACCCCAAAACACAAAAATATCCAAAGACGAACTACTGCGTGAAGTGGTAAGAAAGTGAGGTACGGTCCAGCCGAGCAAGAGATCGCCCGCGGTGTGCTGAGAGACACATCCCACCGTCGCCATCTCCACGGGGATGTGTCCAGAGACGAGCCCTGTGCTGGGCTCTGCCCGCAGACCGTGGTGCCTGGGATATTTTCGGGCGAGATGGACGCCCAGGGGCAGCTCCCGGCGATGCTGTCAGCGGCAGAGAGGGGTACAGAGGCTGCTGGGGAAGAGGGGGATGAATTGGGCCCGCAGATTGAAACAGTCGCTTGAGAAAGCTTCATGGAGGGGCCAAGGGAAATCTTGCACCACCCAGTGCCAAGAAACCAGCCCCGGGCAGGGGGAGCTCCCGCTGCGGCCCCCATCCCACAGGCAGGAGCAGCACCGCGGCCACCCCACCCGCAGCACCCGCCGCCTGCTCCAGCCCCCCCGGGGCCGACAGTTCAACAAACAACTACAAAAATTTAAAAATGTGCAAATCGAGAGGGAACNTCCTCGTTGTCGGAGCCGGGGCTGCTGCCGGCTTTCGGCAAGTCGGGCTCAGGCAGCACGATGGCTGGAGCTGGCTCTGCGGTGCTTGGTGGCTCGGCCGCGCTCGGCGGCTCCGCGGCGCTCGGTGCCTCGTCCTCGTCCTGCTCCTGGTCCTGCTGGGGCGGCTCTGGTGGGGGACAGGGGTCGGGCGGTGAGCGGGCGGCGTAGTTGTGCTGCTGCTGGTGGACGGAGATGTGGAAGCGTTTCATGCAGGGGTCCAAGGGGTCGGCGCGCAGCGTGATGGTGACCGGCTTCCTCAGGCTGAGCGATTGTCTCTTCTCCACAGTCACCACGTCGATCTCCTCACCTTCTGCTCAAAACGAACAGAGCGAAATGAAAGTTACCGTCAGCTGGGAGCCCCTGGGCAACCCTCACCACCCCACCAGGGCTCCCCACAGCCCCTGGGTGATCTGTCCCACAAAAGTTTGCTCGCGCACTGCAACGCCTCTCTGCGAACTGCTGTGAACGAGGATTACGGGAGTTAAATGCTCTCCCGATCCCATCGCATGGGAAGGAGCTTTCCTTTCATGTTCACACCCCCTGCGATTGGGATGGGGCTTTACTCCTGCCTCGCTTCTGCACCAGGAGCAACACGTGTCCAGGAGAAAGGAGCATTGGGCTGGAAACACCCGAGCCCACCTTGCCTGGGGTGGGGGACAGGAGGAGCAGGATGCTGGGGACCTGAGCCAGCTTAACTCCAAAGTTCATCCTGGTCGGGAGCTTTCATGGGCCATTGGCATTGTAAATGAGGGAGGTGGGGGCAGAGCTGCACTTTGTTCCCCTCTCCCGCTGCTGCCGCTTCCCACTTCGGTGACTTTTCACAAGCGATAAACCCCATTCAGCCAGGACCAGAGGGGACCATCCCCCACTGTGCTGGGGGGAAGGGAGAGGTGAAGGGGTCCCTCCAACAGGCTCGGTGAACCTCGAAGGCATCCCAAGCCCAGGAGTCAGCAGTGGGGGAGGTTATCAAGAGCTGTGAACAGCGAGACCCAACGAAAGCACAACTAGATCCAAAAACCTGTTGCCTCGGCAGCTTATCTCGACCCAGTAAAGCCCAGTGGCACGAAGCTCCAGAAACACTCGTGCTCGCTCTTCTTTTAGGAACCCGCTTCCACCTTTCTCCGACTTTTGAGGGAAATCCAGCTGCTTGCTGAAGCTCCCCCGAGATGCTCAAGCCCCCACACCATCATCTCGAGCAGAAACTTTGTCCCCATCCCTCCTGCGCCAGGGCCAGCCAGTGGCGGCCACTGGAGCTGAGCTGCTGGGGACTCTCCTGCTTGTTGGGTCCCAACCCGCACCCCGGGACCTCCAGCAAGGCCGTGACACTGGAGCTACTGGTGGCAGGGGACACTCAATAAACCCCCACCCGCTCTGCACTCATCGATGTCACAGCGCGGCCGGTCTCAGCCATCTGTATCTCCACACATACAAACATATGCACATGAACACACACATATATTTGTGTACATATATATACTTGTATATCTATATATTTGTGTGTGTATATATATGTGTATCTATATATTTGTGCATATGTATGTGTATATCTATACATTTGTGTATATATATATGTGTGTATCTATATATTTGTATTTCCTTCCTACTGGGAAATAACATTCAGATGGAAAATATGACAGTTTTTGATGTTCTCAAATACATCTTGGGGGATTGGACTAGATGATCTTTCGAGGTTCCTTCCAATCCCTAATAGTCTGTGAATCTTTTCCACAGGACTCTGAGTAGCTGGCCGTGGAGGAAGACATTTGAAAGAATATTTCATCAAATGCCTTTGATGAGGAAAGCGACAGCTTTACAACACGTATCGTGATCTGGTTTCCAAGTGGAGTCAGTCATCACAGTTGAAAAACAGATTTTAGAAAAACCTTTGCAGTGAGGGTGCCAGAGCCTGGCCCAGGCTGCCCAGGGGGGATGTGGAGTCTCCTTCTCTGGAGACTTTTCAAACCCGCCTGGACGAGTTCCTGTGGGACTTGGTCTGGGTGATCCTGCT
>WEIS01020970.1:0-14010 GCA_013389965.1 Todus mexicanus | reverse complement strand
ACATCCCTTAAGGGAGTTGTAGAGGGCAGTGAGGTCTGCCCTGAGCCTCCTCTTCTCCAGGCTGAACAACCCCAGCTCCCTCAGTCTCTCCTCACAGGGCTTGTGCTCCAGCCCCTTCCCCATCCTCGTTGCCCTTGAAACAAGGCAAGTTGTAGAACGCGTGTGTTTGTATTCCCGCTCCTAGGCAGCGATCTGCCTGCCTGGCTTTTGGCCATAGCAGATCTGAGCGTGGTCGGTGCTTGGCTGAGAGACCAGCAGGAGTGGAAGGAGGCTCAGCAGGAACTCGCTGGGTAGTGGTGCTGCAGCTGCACCCGGTGGGGAGATGTGTGCCACACTTCATCCGGGTCTTGCGGAGGGATCCCTGCCCAGTTCTGCACGCTAGAATTATGCACCATGCTTCGGTAAAAGCAGGAGCCTTGATTTGTATGTACAAGTGAGAAATTAATTAAGGAAAGGGTTTCTAAAATCAGTTGAAGGCTGGGGAGCCCAGTTCTGGAGCCACTGAACTGGTGGGTGTGGAAATGGGAGGAAAAGGAGTTACCCAACCTTCCTGATACAAACTCCTGATCACTGTCTCTTTTACAATGGTGCTTGCAGTGTTTGGTGTCTGAGCAGCTTGTTTTAAAACTACATCAGCGTGAAATGTAGCTGAACTGCAGCTATTCTCGGAGAAAGCTGTAGTGGGGAGCAGCACATTAATTGTAGTACTTTACTTGGGTTCCTATAATGGTTAGAAAGTCTCTGGTTTTGCTAATGATGCACAAAACCCTTGCTAGAGAACGTCCTTTCGCTGTCTGACACTTCCCCAGCATCTGTCGCTGTATAAACACATGGCCTATTAGCAGCTTTGTCTCTCTGAGTAAGAAAACTTCATATGTCTGTAATGAAACCATTAGCGCAGAATTAACCAGACTAAATACACCAGTGATGTGTTGCTCATCACTTTATGATCTGGCATAAAGCTAGAACGTTGCTGATGGTGTTTGTGTTATGCTTGATTCTGCAGAGCAGACGCTGTCCTTTATCCCAGCAAAGGAGAGTGGATATTGGACTGACCCCCAAAAATGTGGAGAGATTTCCTGATTGATGGAGTGAAGGGGCTTTTTTTAGGTCTTTGGCCTCTGTCTCAACAGTCGAGGTGACCTGTGCTTTTGTGAGTTTGATCAGTTCTACTGAATCAACCTGTGCTGCTTCGGATGCTTGGCAACCTCAGCTCCACCTTCACCCAGTGTGTTTGTTCCATGATACGTTAGAGGAATGTGGAAGTGTCAAATGCAGCACATTCCGAAACAGTTGTGGGACTGGAGGTGTATGGAGGACTTCTAGATACCAGGGCGTTATCTTGAAGGACTGTCAAGCTTCTCAAGATGGCATCTGACAAATACGTGGGGTACCTGGAGACTTAATCCACGTTTAGGAGAGGAGCTGCTTTGCGTGTGCTGCAGGAACACACTCATCACATCACACAGTGATCGTCTCTCTAGAGGGGAGATAAGGGAAGCTGTCTGGCTGCTGTCAGGATTTCCTACTCCTTGTTTTCTACTCCCCACCGAAAAATCTGCAAAGGTCTGAAATAAAGCCTTTTAGAGATTTACAGTCTTTATTTCCCACCCTTTGTGGTGCATGTGGCTGAGCTGCTGGGAGGTCCAGGAGGCTGCTTGTCAGCTGAGCTGATCCCGTATCATGTGAACTGTTTCTGCTGTGAGACTCAGAGATCAGAGCACTGGAGAAATCAAGAGGGCGTGTGGCTGAGTTCAGAAATGGAGAGTTTGTTTGGCAGCCAGCAGCACTCGGTGCTTGGTAGCCCACACTGCAGGTCCTACCAGAACTTTTAGCTACATACAGACACGATTAAGTGTAAATCTGGTTTGTGCTCACTCTCAGCGCTTTGGGAGCAGACGTGCACCTGTAGCCTGTCTGGGTGTCTCGGGAGGCGCTGCCTGTTGACTGTTGTCACCCATTGGACGTGTACCGGTTTGGGTGGTGTGGAGCTGAGCGTTGCAGGAGGAGCTGGAGAAGCCTGGCTGTGCAGCTGGTTGGACCGGTCCTCCCACACTGCACCGGGTGATGTGCTGGGTGTGGAGCTCTGTGTTGGTGCTGTCGTGGGTGGGCTCCTCTTGCAAGAGCAGACATTGTACACGTGCCTACGAGCAGCAAATCGCTCCAACCAGTTGAAGTGGTGGCATCTCTCTTCTCCGATCTATCAGTTGAAACTGTTCTGTGGACAACAGAATCATAGAATCGTTTAGGTTGGAGGAGACCTTAAAGATCATCGAGTCCACCTGTTCCCCCAGCCCTGCCAGGGCACCACTGCCCCGTGTCCCTCAGCACCACATCTCCACAGCTTGGAAACCCCTCCAGGGATCAGGGGGACTCCACCCCTGCCCTGGGCAGCCTGGGCCAGGCCTGGGCAACCCTTGTGGGGAAGAAATTGCTCCTCATGTCCAGCCTAAACCTCCCCTGGTGCAACTTGAGAACGGTTCCTCTTGGTGGACAATACCTTGTAGTAGGAGTAATATGAAACATGCACAAAGCTTGTTTACATATAAATATTTGTATATATGTACAAACGTGCGTGTTTCACAGCATTAAGTGGCAAAGCTGAGGAAGCCTTTGTCTTGTTTTGTATTTGAATGAGCTGCTTCTCTCAGCGGCTGCAGAATTCAGCTGGCTGGGAGGGACCTGCAGCAGCAGCAGCAGCAGCAGCATGAGCTCCTCTGACAGCCAACAGCCAACAACTGTGCCATTGTGTATTGAGGGTGATGGCAAACAATGGTATTTTGAAGTGGATCATTGCATATTGAAGCCTGCTGTTCGCTGTAGAGAAGGCTCTGCTCTAGGAGTGACAGGACCGTTGATCCTTGAGTTGCTTGTTGGCTTGCATCCTTCACGTGACAGGCGATGGACAGCAGTCGTCTGGCCACCTTTAAACAGTTTTGTTGAAGGGGGCAAACAGAAGGGTCAGGCAATTTAGTTTCTCTAGAAAGACAAGTTGCCAACACACAGTAGAACATGCTAAATATTTCTCTGTGCTGAGTGGCATATGGTACAAAATGTGAATGGTTCTTTCGGGCGTCTCTCACAAACCCTACCCTTTTCTTTGCTGTTCAGCTGCTCTCCAGGCCCTGAAGCGTAAGAAGAGGTATGAGAAGCAGCTTGCACAGATAGATGGCACGTTATCAACAATTGAATTCCAGAGGGAAGCCCTTGAGAATGCCAACACTAACACTGAAGTGCTTAAGAATATGGGCTTTGCTGCTAAAGCTATGAAAGCTGCTCATGACAACATGTAAGTTACTCCCTTCTGCATCTTTCCACAGCATCTTTAGTTTGTCGTTTGTCTGATCTTCAAAATGCCACGTGTTTCATAACCAAAGGTAGAGCTAGAGTAGCAAAATCTTCCTTTGAAAGGCTCTAACTTAAACTGCAGTATTAGTTATACTTTAATTTTGGACAGAATATGCAAGCATTGATGCTTTCTGAATGGTGTAAAATGGTTTGGCAACATTTTATACGGCACAAAGCTGCTGCCTTTGCCCAAAGGAAGGCTAGCACCGGCGTTGTCTAAAGCAGATGGGAGGATGCACCAGTTACACATCCAGCGAGTAGCAGCAAGAATTCTAAGCCTCGTGGGGAGACTTAAACTTTTTTCTGTGCAGTGGAGTTTGTGCATGTAGCAATAATTAAAGGTAAAACTGCATTATGGGAATGTTGTACTTGTTCCGAAAGCAAATACTGTAGCTGTAATGTAATAATGCTGCAGCAGGGAACAGAGCAAATTATTATTAATACCAATAATGCAGAACAAAACCTCTTCCTATGTAGTCTCAGTATATAACCGCTGTGAGCTAAGGGACGAGGGAAAAATACGTGCATAATTTTATTGAGACTGGAGGATAAAATTCAGACTTGCTGGCAAAATAGCTTTTGGGAAAGGACTTTGTAAATGTCCCCACAACGTGGCATTTCTACAACCCCCAAGAAACACAGTCTTAAGTGTTGATTGGGAAAGTGGCTGATTATATTAACCTCCTTCCTTTCTTTTACAGGGATATTGATAAAGTAGATGAATTAATGCAGGACATTGCAGAACAGCAAGAGCTGGCCGATGAGATTTCAGCAGCCATCTCAAAGCCAGTAGGATTTGGGGAAGAATTTGATGAGGTATGCTTTAAATTTGCCTCTTTTTATATTGTAGAATCATTTAGGTTGGAAAAGAACCTTAAGATCATTGAGTCCAGCTGTTAACCCCACACTGCCAAGGCACCACTAAACCCTGTCCCTCAGCACCACGTCTCCACAGCTTTGAAATCCCTCCAGGGATCATGGGGATTCACAGGAGATCTTTCTTTTAAAATCTGCATGTTGCATGTGTCTAGGTATAGTATTATAATATAAAATCTCCTAGAACTTGTTACTAGCTGCCCCTACCAGTGCTTACAGCAGCTGAGACCCTGACTTTATGCTGAGAATGGTCTGAATGGCCTGATCAGAGAAGGTTTGGAATTTCTTCTTCTCTTCTCTGTACCTGTCACCCTCCAAGAGACCACGTACAGGAATTCAGATGAAGAATCAGACTCCCCATCTCCTCAGTTTACTCTGATCCTGTGCATTTACGCTATTTTCTTTAATAACATGACCAGCTAAATCTACTTGCTAATAAATATGACTTAGAGTTTCTTCCTTTTTTTTTTTTTCTTTCCCTCCTTTAAAAACCTAGGATGAACTCATGGCAGAACT
This sequence comes from Todus mexicanus, assembly GCA_013389965.1. Classification (NCBI taxonomy): domain Eukaryota; kingdom Metazoa; phylum Chordata; class Aves; order Coraciiformes; family Todidae; genus Todus; species Todus mexicanus. The sequence continues at coordinate 9,270 of WEIS01020970.1, read as the reverse complement.
AGAGGAACTAGAACAAGAAGAACTAGACAAAAACTTGCTGGAAATAAGTGGTCCCGAGACAGTACCACTACCAAATGTGCCCTCAATAGCAATACCGCCAAAGCCAGGTATGTGTGGACCTTGACCAGAAACATCTCGGATTGTTATGTGTGCTTATTTATCTGCCAGCTCCTCAGAGTTGAGAGATCTGGCTGCAGGCAGCGCAGACGCTTTGCTTGAAATTGCTTCATGAATTACAAATTGCATCTAGTGCTGTTTCTTCTTTCCTAAGAACCACAAAAATTAACTGCTGTCACACGAACAGTTCTACCTGTTCTAGCGCTGCCTGTTTATCTGTGGCATGGCTGATGCTCAGGGTAGAGTGGAGATGTGGAGAAAGGAGGCCTTCTACCAGTTGCTTCTGGCTCAACAAGGGAAGTAATCTTGACATGCTAAGGCTATAAAAAGGAGTGGAGAGTAAATTAGCTCTTGGAATTAGTCCCAGGCTGGTTCACATTCCCACACTGCAGCATGTTTCCTTGCTGCTGCTTTGTTCTTGAATTTGATCACTGCTTCTCTGGCTTTGGGAGGAACTAACCTCGGAGTGCCCTCTTTGGGGACTGCTGTTGCCTCCTCTGAGGTTTGCACGTACTCAAGCCAGACAGTAACCAAACTTCGGGTTGCCCCAGCACAATTATCTAGGAAATTTTAACTAGTGTGAGGATTTTACGTAGAGAACGGGCAAAAGATGTTCATATTTATACAGACAGTTCAAAGCTGCTGTTAAATCTGAAGTGATGGCTCTTCTCTGAACTAGAGGCAGTGCCTCATGAAATACAGTTGCCTTGAAATACTTCTGACGTGCATTAATGTGCTACGAAGCTTTACGAGCCTATTTTTGCTGAATCTGCCTTAATGTATTATGAAGAAGTTGTAGACTTTGCTGCTCTAGTTCATGTGCTCACTTAGGCAAAAAAAGGTCTGAAAAACTAGTGGGTGAAAACGGTCCCAGTTGGTCAGTGGATCTATAATTAACTTGCTGCCTTTCCAGGCTTAAAAGGATGTGGGAAGCTGCAGACGCCGCCAAACGAGGTGACGTGCAGGGAAGTTTGCTCCGTGTGCTTTGTGGTTCTTTCATTTTGACCTAGTTGATTTTGTGTTTTTCTAGTTTTGTTTAGCTGGGCACAACTGCTGCCGCTGATGAGAGGGGAGGGAGTAGTCTCAGACTGAAGATGTTTTGCTCTTTTATCTAGATTCAGATCCAACAGCAGGAGAAATAGATTGAATAAACGTGTGCTTTACCTTTTTATTTCCTAGCTGTTCTAGTGAGGTTTGTTCTCTGCATATTCATTGGGTAAGGGCGTTAAAACATTCTGACTTGAACCCAGACAGACTTTACTGCATTAAATTGCGTAGCAGTGACTGCGCACCACTAGGAGTCATGGTAATTGTGCACATATTTAAGTAATTACATAGCATAAAACTTCGGTAGTCATAGCACGTCTTAAAATAATAAAAATGATGATATTTTTATAGTAAAAACGGTGAGTATAAAGCTCAGTGTTTTACACGACTTACGATAAGTTGCTTTGGGATGGAAATTAGAATGCCATGAATGTATTTAAATGACCTGCTGCTTTTTACTTAACTAAAACTGCCTCAAGGACTGGCAGTTGGGGAACCTGGGGATTCCGGGGGGGTGGCAGGTGGGGATTTTGTGTGTATTTGTTTTGATTTTTTTTTAACTGAATTGGTTTTCACTTAAAATTTACTTAATACACACTCGGACTTTCAAAGGAACTACTTTGCCTACCGATGCAGGTACATGCCTAGCGTGTCACACAGAAATAAGTGATGTGTGTTCAGCGGTGGAGCTGACTCAGTTACCTCCTTTTTATTCACTGCATGGAAAATGATCGTGAGCTTTCCTGCTTTGCCAGTTCTCCAGAGCTGTCTGGATTTTGACTTAATCAACCTGAATGAGAAATTTTTTTGCTGTTGCCTGTCGGCTCAGTTGAGGTCAGAAGAAACTCAGGCAAAAGCTGGTTTTGTTTTAACAGAGACTGGAAGAGCTTAATATAGAAAACCAAATTCCAGACTTACACAAATGATAGGTCTGGAGTTTGACTTAGAGCTGACTCAGTTCCTTCTTACGTAAATGTTTCGTTTAGAGCGAATTATTTGACTCTTTTTCCTCCTTTGAAGCCAAAACAGTATCTGAGGAAATGACATCCTTTTTTTTGTATTTTCCAAACTTACTACAGCTATTTCTGGGTTAAAACCTTTTTGCTGAGTTAATGATTTTCATCTCCAGAAACTAGACTTGTCACGTTATGACAAAGAGCAGCATTTGCTCCCCTGGAAGGACCAGAAATGATAACAAGGCAGCGTGTCACCTGCTGCTGAACATCCACATCCAACCAGCTACTAGTGAGCGCGGCCAGAGCAGCACATCCCCAGTTAATGCTTCAGCCCCTTGAAGAGCTTGAGCTGACACATTCGGAGGTCTCCAAATTCTGTACCTGGCAACACCAAGCCACAGTAGCCTCATTTCTGACACTTGGAGGACTTAAAAGATGGAATAAGGAGTTTATTTTTTAGGGGGCAGACTGTAATACTGGGGATGTCAGATGAATTTCTGTAATAAACTGTATTTCTTACTGTTCTCTGAGAGGGGCTCAGAAGCCAAAGACTTGGGATCTTCTGCTTGGAGGTTTGGTGATTGTGGGAGACGGCAGACACTGCTGGGGCATGCATCTTAATCTCCATGCCCTTTTCTGCTCTTCCTGCATGAGTTATTGTCTTTTTCTGCTTGAAGTGATAGTATCAGAGTTTAGCTCATGCTGGCTTTTTCAGAAGGCACCTTCTACTTCAATTTCAAAAGGTCTTGTGTATTTTTTTTCCCTCTTCTGGCGCTTGGTTATTTATGTGTTTGTTAGGTCAGTGGCACAGATGCTTTGAGACCGGGTTCTGTCAAGATGTCCACTCATTTGTTTTCTTTTACTATTTTGCAGCCAAGAAGAAAGAGGAAGAAGAGGATGATGACATGAAAGAGCTGGAAGCTTGGGCAGGAACCATGTAACCACAGCAGCAACTGGCTGGAAAAAGACTTTGATTACCTATTCTGGGTGCAAATGTGTTGTGTTGAGGAGAAAGCATAAGCAAAATGTCTTTATCTTTAATTTTAACCCAAAGCAGTGGGAACTGCGTTGCTGTTTTCTGCATAGCATGGTCTGCACAAAGGAAAGGAAGGGGAGCAGGAGGAATTGCCTGCTGTTTATACGGTTGAATTTCTGTAAAAAGTTACTGGCAAAATCAAACATTCAGCTTTTGGACTGTGCTACTGCCACTGCTGGATCTTCATCTTCAAAGTTTGGGCCATACGGAATTGAACTAAGCTGAAAAAAACACTCTGTAATTTTAAGTCAGTTTTAGTGTGTCTAGAAGTCTCGTAAGGCATTTAAAAAACCAGGAAAAGTCGTTGAGCCACCGTCGGCTTCTTATTGTGTTTAGGTGCAAGAATGCTTTAGGTTTTTAGTTCTTTGCAAGTTATATTTATATCCCTCGACTGCTGTGTGGCCAGCCTCGTGTTTGTCACCGCAACAACGTAGTCACCGTTCCCATTTTAATTGGTGATAAGGATTTACGATTGACAAATGTTATCTGGGGAGTAGGGGAGGTTGAAATTTCAGTTGTACATTTTTCTACGTAGCACTACGATGTTTATTGCTTTTCTTTTTTTTGGTGATAATTGATAACCCATTCAGATACATGCACACAAGTATTTTAATTAAGAAACTACTATGGATTGCACTGTATTAAATATCTTGATTAATTTTCATCCGTGGCTGCCGCTGTCAGTTCTTTGTGATGTTTAAGTAATCTGGCTGTAACTTAAGTACGGTTTGGCCTCTTTCTACGCGAGTGATGGACACGCTTTAAAGGCAGCTGGGTTTTGGTCGGATGCTTGTAGCTTAGTTGTGCAAAACTAGTCTTACCTGATCAGAATTGCTGGAGGCCTGCTTTAGCTGTTTTCTTATTGTAATGATATTCTGCTCCTTCGTCTCAAAATCCCGGCACTAGGGAGAAATCAAAGGTGAACGAAAAGGAGAAGCAACAGGTTTAGGGACAGAGCTGGGAGCCTTGTCTTTGTACTTTTTGTCCTAGAGGCGCTGTCTGATGCACACTGCGCTAACAACCGGTGTGTTTGAAAGCAGTAGTGTTAGAGGAGTTAGGGGTGAGCATCTCAAGTGCAGTGAAGTGTCTTAATAGAAGTGTTCAGCTGTAGCTGGGAGAGGAAAAAGCAATCCCCTAAGCACCGTTAATGCTTTTAAGGTTCCTGATGTAGAACCTCAGAGGCTGTTAGTGACAGAGGCAGCACCTGGCAAGCCAGCTGGTGCCTGCATTGTGTTTTCTTTCCTGTTCATTTAGCCAATTGCTTTAACTAAAGGAAGAACATCGTCTGCACAGCAAGAGGAAAATGCAGTAACGAGTGGGTATCATGATTCCTGTTTGCTTTTCGCCAGACAGCAAGGACAACTTTATTACTTACAACCTATTTTTTCTTGGATTATTATAATAAATAATGGAGTGCTTTCTTAATTTTACAATTTATTAGTATGTCTGAGGACCCATCACCTTTCTGCTTTGAAGGACAGGAAACTACTGGAGAGAGTCCAGCACAAGGCCACCAAGATTAAGGGAGTGGAGCATCTCCCATACGAGGACAGGCTGAGGGAGCTGGGGCTCTTTAGCTTGGAGAGGAGGAGACTGAGGGGGGACCTCATTAATGTTTAGAAAAATGTAAAGAGCGAGTGTGAGATGAACAGAGCCAGGCGCTTCGCAGTGACATCCAATGTTAGAACAAGGGGCAGCGGGTGCAGCTGGAGCAGAGGAGGTTCCACCTAAACATAAGGAAAAACTTTTCTGTGGTGAGGGTGGCAGAGCCTGGCCCAGGCTGCCCAGAGAGGTGGTGGAGTCTCCTTCTCTGGGGACATTCAAAACCTGCCTGGCCGTGTTCCTGTGTGACTNGCCTGCAGGGAAGGGCTCCCCAGGAATGAGTGCCTGTCCCTAGGGGACCTGTGGGCCAAAGGCTTTGCTGCTGGATGTGTCACAACTGTTCTTGCGTTACAGGTCTGCTCTTCTTGCTCATGGTGATACAGCCTGCTTTGTGTCAGCGAGGAGGATAGCTCCAGTGCTGAGAGAAGGAAGAGCTGTTTATCTTCTCCGCCAGCTTCAGTTGGAGCATTTCTCATCCAGCATGCACAAAACACCACACGTCGACTGGCAGAGCTGTGTCTGGGCAAGTCCCCTGCTTTGCGCAGCCACTGCCCATCCCGGCAGAGTCAGGCACAGCTTCAGTGCCAACCACAGTGGAAGAAAAAGGGCTCAAAGCTCTGGGGAGAGAAAGTTTTGGAGCTAGTTCCTGCAGTTGTGCCATAGCCTGGCTCTGCATATGCTCCGCAGCAAGCAAAGATCAGCAGGGAAGTGTCTGCACATGGCTGTAGTTCATTTGCAGAGCATGGGCAGGACTAAACTTGCTCTGAGCACCCTGGGGCTTGCATTTCCTTAGCGTGGTTGCTTTGGGAAGGGATGGAGATGTGACTGCTCTACAGGCACGGAGAACCTGTGTCTTCAGCTCAGGAAGGTGAATATGGAAGTGGTGAGAGGCAGGAGGTCTTTTTCAAAGGGGCTAAGGTGCCGTCTTGGCCTTGTTTGTTGGTGCTGTGATGCGAGGGAGCAGGAATGTTCCCAGCTCTTCAGGAACTGCTGCACACGCAGGGCACGACATTGCATTTAAGAGCAGCTGGCACTTAGTGGCATAAATTGTCTGCTGCGCTTGCCCTGGGGTCTTCCATTTCCCTGTCTGAAGTGATGGCTGCCACCACACCTCTGTCACTCTGCCCCTTCCCGTGGCTTCTCACCTATGCCCATGGAGCTGGGTCTTCCCTCGGGACCTAGTCCTGATCTAGGGGACCACTGCCATTATTGCACTGCCACATAAGCCCTGCTCCCAGCAACACGTTACAGCTCCGGGGCTCTCTTTGCCCCCACCTTGTCTGATGAGTTATTGTCTGGTTGCTTCTGCCTCTGATTTTCCCAACCCTAAGCCGCCCCTCGAGCTCTGGACTCCTGCGCGTGTCTCTGCTGGGCTTTTTTGCAGGATGGATGGTGCCACAAGGCCGGGCCCCTCGGGTGAGCAGCCGATGCAGGTGCCACGGGGCATGCGCAGGGCTAGAGCTGGAGGCCCTGCCTCCCTTGCTCTGGAGGGAGGTTGGAGCTGTGACCATGTGTTCTGGCACTGAAGAACCGCTGTCCTCTGGCCAGCCTGGCCCTGGAGATCACAGCCTGTGCTAAGCTGCTGGTGCTTCTTTCTTCCTCCTCTACCTTGGACCTGCCCTGCCTGCATCCCCTGTTAACCCCACCACGGAAACCCATCAGATGCTCCTGTGGTGCTGCAGCTCCTCCGTTCTCAGGCACAACCCTCACAATCACCTCCTGGGGTTGGGAGCTCTGCCACCTCCATCATCCTGCGCGTCTCTGGAGACCGGTGAGCGTTCAACAGCACAGGGCATCCAAAAAGCAGAGCGGGCTGGAGAGGCTGCAGGCAGCCTGTGCCTCCACAGCTCCCCTGGGATGCTGGTGCCCTGGGAAACACCTGGGGCTGCCCCACACCTCTGTGTGTCCCCCCCAGCATGTGACAGCCCCTTGCATTACTATGGCGATGTGGCTTCATCCCCGGAGATGCCCTCACCAGTTGCAACTCTCTCTAATCCCTTTGCAGACGTATATTTAAGTCTCAACCCTTTCATTAAAACCGACCAGCTTATTGAGGCCTCTGAACGCAGCGTATTTAGGAAATTAGCCTGAGTTTCTTCTCATGAGGTGTAATACCACTCCTCGATATCAGAGGTTAAACCCTTCTGTTACAGCTCTGCTGAGAGGATCTGGAGTTTGACATTTGAATGCCGTGCTCGACGCTCCCGTTCTCCCTTGCTAGTTATCTTTAGCATTATTTTGGTTCTTAGGACAAAATTGCACTCTGCTCGTCTGGAAAGCTCTTCCGCCTCTAAATCCTGCTCGTGTTCGGCTTATGCTCAGCCCCGTGGCAAAGAAAAGAGCTCTCTTGACTGAATTTTCAAACATCAAGGTCCATTAAATCGAAGGGATGCTTTCCAGATCCCCATCCCCATCCCTCACCCCGGCTGCAGGCATGTCAGCTCTGCTGGACGTCACCTGGGCTGCTCAGCTGACAGGATTTTGAGACCATGTTTTAGGACATTATTGGAGGTTTCCCCTTGCCCTGCCCGTGCTGTGGGAATGTGATGATGTCCTCCTCCATATCGTCTTAGAGCTGTGGCTGAGAGTATCCCTTGGATGGGGAGGGAGGGTTGGCTGGATCCCGCTGGGTCTGAGGCCAGGTCGTGCTACCTTCTGGGCAGCTCATGCCGCCCTTCTGCTCTTCTTGGGTATCTGCCCTTTGCTGTTCGCCTGCACTTGTGCTCCTGCTCTGGTTACCTAACGGGGGGAAGCTCCTCATCCTGCTCCGTCAGCAGCTTCATGCGTGTGATGGGAGGAGGTTTTGCAGAGGAATCCAGAGAGTGGTCAGCAGGGAGAAGGGACACGACATGGGGGCCGAATGGCTCAGACAGATCTTCCCCATCCACAGTGAGTTCTCTAAAACCAGCCACTGTTGCAGCCTCTGTTGCCAGCTGAGGACAGCCGGCCCCGTGGACTCACTATGGGCACAAGGGAGAAGATGGCTTTGGGGTTAGGTGGAACTGAGACTCCCAGAGCTTGTTGGTGTCCTGGGTAGGCAGCGCCCTGGTTTCAGGATCGCAGATATCCCAGGCACTAGTGGGGTTTAGACTGGGCTATCAAGAACAGGCACAACTGAAAATCGTGTCCGGCTGCCCTGGATTGTCCTGTTGTCTCAAATTTTGTATGTTAGGAACAATTTCTTCCCCACAAGGGTTGCCCAGGCCTGACCCAGGCTGCCCAGGGCAGGGCTGGAGCCCCATGATCCCTGGAGATGTTTCCAAGCCGTGGAGATGTGGTGCTGAGGGACACGGGGCAGTGGTGCCCTGGAAGGGCTGGGGGAATAGTTGGGCTCGATGATCTGAAAAGTCTTTTCCAACCTAAAGGATTCTATGGTTCTCTCTGCGGTGCTTGCCCACACATGTGCACACACGTGTGCCAACACATCCCTACTCCGTGTCGATCCGGCCGCGCTGCAGAGACCACCCAAACACGAGGTGTCCTGTGGCGTGCAGGAGGATGAGACCAGCTCATACCACTCGTGCAATATCTTGCTTGAACACTTGGAGGCAAAACTGCATTTCTGGCCAGCCGCGCAGACACGGCGATGCGCTCCCTGTGCCGGTGCTGGTGAGGCTGCTGAGGACACCCTGCCAGGGTCACCTCGGGCCCAGACATGGCTGTGGCCCATCAGCCGGGCACCCCCGTGCTCTGGGAAGCATCTCCCACCGAGGTTTGCTACCATAAAATAATCCCTGTGTCTCGCTCCCGAAGTGCGTTAAATTTCTGTAAATTAGAGACCGGTATTTTAACCCTGTGACAGGGTCACCGGCTGCCCAATGCTAATGAAAACCGATTTTTCTCCGTTTTTATTTACAACTCCCTGTTCCCCCAAGGGTGAAGCCTGGGCCCTGAAAGGCTCCAGTCCCTTTTTCCTGACACTCGGCTGTTTTCCTGGGCATGCAACCTGCCAGAGGAAGGTCTTCCTTGCCCTGTCCCTCCAGGTCAGGCCACTGGTGCTGCTGGGATTTGGCCCTGGGGATGCTGTGGGTGCCCAAATGAGCAGCCACACGCGGTGGAGCTGCTGCCCGAGGTATTTTGGGGAGATNCCCAGCTGCTAGGAAGAAAACTCTGTCCCAGTCAAAACCAGAGCACCCCAGTTTCAGTCTGTTACAGGCAGTTGCTGCTTTTCAGGGTTATTTGTGCCAAAGCAAGTGCTGTTCTGTGCTCCACACAGAACAGGCTCAGCAGAACAGGGAGGAACGATGTCTTTGACTTGGCGAGGCTGCAAACATCTTAACTGGGTTTGTGCACCAGTAGAGCCAAGAACATCCTTCCAGCAGGCAGTGACCAGCGCTGCTGCTCCCCCCGGCGTGGTGGGGCTGTGGGGGAGGTGAGGAGAGCGATGCCGGTGGGGGTGGTGGGAGCTCGGTCTTGTGAACCTTGTAGGGGGGCAGGAAAATCTGGTTACAAGTGGTAAAATGCAGTGGGGCTACACCAAATAGGTGTGGTGTGGAGCACAGAACAGCACTT